>CM035410.1:70434631-70467131 GCA_020310875.1 Ceratopteris richardii
CTAAGCACAATACACATGTATGCAAATCTTGAGCTTGCCAACTTCTTCAACTCTAGTTTGCTATGCTCCCGAAACATGGCTAAGGCTTTTACTTTTACAGTGAAAAAAGAAATTATAAAATTTGCCTTTTTATGATACCCTTAACCCATGGAAGCTTTGCAATATCTTCCATGAGCAAGTCATGACAATGACTCCACGCGGAGTCCAAACAATGGTGGGAAATTCCTCTTCTAAAAGCTTTCCCATATGGCGACAATTACTTACATTGTCGGTTATGACTTGCACTACATCGCTTGGTCCCACCTACACATAAAAAAGAAAATGTCTAACAATTTTCATGAACATTGAATACATCATACATGTGTTATGGAAAAATCATAATTTAAATTTCAGCCATGGTGTGTGTGTGCTACCATCCATGTCATATAGACGACATTATTTACATATGTATTTAAATGAAAATTGAAATTTGTGTACCTCTTGTATAACTTGTTTAATATGCCGATAAATAAGTCTTCCCGTTGTCTCAACCTCCAGAGCACATAGAAAATAAGTGCCAATAAGGCAAGAAACAAGAATGTTAATTATACTTCGGTTCTTTCGATCTCTTCATCCATCGGAGAGAATAAAGCATCCATATTTGCTCCATGTCACATGTATAGAAGTGCCCTATCAATCCTTTCTTTCTCCTCATCTATTTTCTCAGTCCGCATGTCATAGTAGCTAATGTCAGTCCATCCTTCACATGGACCCACATTTACAACAGCCTTTATCATTTTCTTCCATTCCTCCGAATCAAGAATATTAAAAGAAAGATTGCATTAATGATGGTGCATGCAACCTCCATATCAGCTTGCTTTTGTCTCTCTTTAAGAAATGCAAGTGCAATCTTTTAATATCCCAAAGCTTCACCCATATCCATTGTCTTCTAGCATGTGCATCAGTTTGCATCGAAGGTGATGCTTCTCTTTGTTGCAGAGCCACATTGGAATGTGGTGATTGTGACGCCTTTGCTGCATTTAAGAAATTTCATGCATTTGTGACCACCCAAACAGGTAGAAAGACGTACAGATAATGGGTATGAGTTCACAAGTGCTAAATTCAATAGATTTTGTGAAAATCTTGGTATTAAGAGGGAGCTAATAGTTCCATATGACCCCTCTTCAAGCGGTGTGGCTGAAAGGTATAACAAGACTTTATGTGAGAGCGTGAGATGCATGTTGTCCATAGCTAGTCTCCCTCATGGATTTTGGGGATATGCCTTGAAAACTGAAGTTCATGTTTGCAATCGATCCCCTCATATGTCCTTAAAAGGTGGCATTCCGTAAGAGGTTTGGTCTCGCATTCCAGCTTCATATGACCACCTATGCATATTTGGTTGATGTGTTTGTGCATACAAGGCCTGAGTTGAGAAGCAAGTTAGATGCAAAGTCCATGAAAGGAATCTTCATGGTTTATGAAGATGAAGGTGAAATGGGCTACAAGATTTGGCTACCTCAACTCAAGAAGGTAATATGCAGTCAGGATGTTGTATTTAATGAGGCAAGGCTGCTCAAAAATGATTGTGCCTCTAAAAGTGGCCATAAAAAGGTCAAATTTTAGCATGTACAGCCACATGTTAAATCTGATATGAACCCTCAGGATGCACCACATTTGGTTGAAAATGAAAATGAGCCAATGATTATTGAGCCAGATGATGTTGGACAATAAAATGAGGCTCCTCATGGCAATATGCAGCCACCTATTCATGCTGAAAACAGGGCTGGAAATGATGTACAGCAGCCCATTAACAATGAAGAAGTTGATGTACCTCCTGATGTAGATCCATTGCCGAATAATGTGGATCATTCGATAAGAAGATCTACACGTCCTAGGTGGCCGGATAATGAAAAGATATGACCCATCTGTACATTACATTATGTTATCAGATGAGGGTGAGCCTCTCACTTATAAAGAGGCAAAGCAATGTGAGCACAAGAAGAAGTGGGAGTTAGCCATGCAGGAAGAGATAAAGGCCTTGAATGCAAATGATACTTGGGATTTGATTGAGTTGCCCAAAGGTATCAAGGCCATTCCCAACAAGTGGGTATACAAAATCAAAACTGTTGATGGCAAACCCAAGTATAAGACAAGGCTGGTTGCTAAGGGATATGCCCAAAAAAAGGGCATTGATTTCTAAGAGGTGTTCTCTCCAGTGGTTAAAATGACCACATTATGTGTGTTATTTGCTCTCCCAGCTGCCTTGGATTTGGAGTTATTCCAAATGGATGTTAAACAGACTTTTTGCATGGCCATTTAGATGAAGAGCTGTACATGAAACAGCCACAAGGATATGCCATTCCTGGAAAAGAGCATCTGTATGCAAGCTGAAAACGAGCTTATATGGGCTGAAACAGGCCCCAGACAATGGTATAAGAAGTTTGATGCATTTATGCTTAAACATGGGTTCAAAAGAAGCCATGCAAACCACTGTTTGTACACAAAAAAGGATGAAGATGGCAGCCCAATCATTCTTGTGCTGTATGTACATGATATGCTGCTGGCTGGGAAGAAAAAGAGCACTTTAGATGCTCTAAAACAGCAGCTGAACTCTGCATTCTCAATGAAAGACCTTGGGGAAGCCGAGCATATTCTTGGTATGCGAATAAAAAGGGGTAGGCAGCAGCATACTTTGCATTTATCCCAAGAAAAGTACATTGAAAAAGTGCTGGACAGATTTAATGTGGCTGATGCTAAGCCTCTTGGAGTGCCATTGCAGCCACATGTTAAGCTTTCCAAGGATGAATGTCCCAAAGATGATGATGCAGCCAACTACATGGAGTGTTCCATATGCATCAGCTTGTGATTCACTTATGTATGCTATGGTTGCCACTCGGCCAGACATTGCTCATGCAGTGGGAGTTGTTAGCAGGTCCATGACTAATCCTGGCAAAGCTCATTGGGCGGCAGTCAAATCTATCTTGAGATATTTGAAAGGAACCAAAGGTAAATGCCTATGTTGTGGAAAGGGTCCACTGGAGTTAAAAAGGATTCTGTGATTCAGACATGGTAGTTGATGTGGACACATGCAAGATGCTCGCACAAAGCATATTGATGTGAGATACCACTTCATCAAAGAGGTGTTAGAGGATGGCCTGATCACTTTGATCAAGGTCAAAACTTCACAGAATCTTGTAGATGCTCTCACGAAGTGTCTACCCAAGGCACAACATCAGCTATGTATACAGATGGTGGGAGTTACTTAGCTTAAAGAAGCCTCCTTGGTCCTTTAAGTGGAAGGTTGTTGGGGATAAAGGCCCCAAGGACTCTCCTTTTGTATATTTTGACCCTTACATGTGAAAGCTCTCCCTAAGAGCTTTCCATACATATTTTTGTTATATTTTTTGGACCCCAAATTGGGGAGTTATAGCATAGTGCATCTATTGTGCAATGCTTAACAATGCAACGATCATATCTTATCATAGAATATGTACTTTTCTTTCTAATTTTGAGACAGACATAGTTCCCTTATCTCACCAAAATTCATAAACTTTGATGTTAATTAGATAGGTGAAATGGCTATTAAATTAAAAGCCCTAGTGTAGAATTTAGCTTTTGGAACAACTACAAGGGCTACTTTGCAAGTCCATTACTCTCAATTGGAATATCCACTTGATGTAATTTATATCCCGCTATATGTGAGTTAAAATTTCACGCTAAATGGATTTATATTCTCCGAGAAAGTATCATTTTACTTTGTTCCATTTGCAAGCTACCAACTCTCTGTATAAGTTGCAAGTTTGGAGAAAAGTATTCATTACCCAAGTCATATGAAATTTGAATATGTGATAGACACCATCGTGGCTCACATGTCTAAATTTTATTGCATTTGAATTTTGGATAAGAAGTTTTGGTTTAGATGCATTGATTAGTTTTCTAGTATCTTTGGCGAGGACTCACCAGAGAACAGAAATGTAGAAATTAAACCATTTTCCTTTAATGGGTCATCCAATTATGATAAATTCTTTTGGCAATGGTAGTAGACTTGGATTGTTAGTAGTATACAAAAATTCAAGTTCAAAGGAGTCAAAGGAGTCCTCTCATTCAAATACAATATTTACCCCAATTGTTTGTCCAATGCATAACAATGTCTCTAGGTGGATCAAGTAAAGACAACATGGCCAAGAACATACTTAGAGAATCCATCTTTTTCACCAGTCTCAAGATAGGACCAAGAATTAGAGAATTGGGCAAGGATGCTTTCTAATCCAACCTTACCAATATTTCCATATTTTGAATTAGATCCAGCTTATCAAGAGCGAAGCAAGATGGTGTACAGTATGATTTAGGTAGAGAATAGACCACATATAGATTCCCTCTTTTCACATAAAGTCTGAAATATAATCGCCTTTTCATTAAAGAGGCAAATCAGAGAGAGGCATATTATCATGCTCTCTAGATCGAGGTGGTGATATTATATACTTCATACCTTGAACCATATTTTCAAGTATCAAAATGTTCTTCAAGGTGGGAAAATGTTCTAAAGGAGCTTAAAAAAGGTTAGAGTCAAGACAACATTGAGATCTTAAGGAGTATTAGCCAAGCAAGCAGCTTAACCTAGTGATTAACGGAATGGAAAGGTAGAAGTCTTGAGTTCAATCCTTATAAAGTGAAAAAGGGTATTTTGCCAAAGACTCTTTAGAGCCTTCACGTTAAGCTCAAGTAAACTTAGACTTAAGTCGAGTGTGCCAGTACAACTAACATGTGTAGACTCCAATCAATCAAGACACTTGTCCAATTCAGGTCTAATTGTCGTTGCACATGCAATGGTGGAGGTTATGCATGCATTTGTGAGCTCAACTTTAACTCTAGAGATCTCAATTCAAAAATCTATATAAGTGCCCATTGAGAGGAGTGTCACATATCAATTCTCTTGTGTGTGGCCATTTCTCTCGTATGTGGTGTGCTATTGTAATATTGGTTTCATCTTTTTAGATCGAGTCCCGGATGCAATCCCCCTTCTTACTGTAAAGGTGAATCAAAGAGATGAAAATCATGCTTCCCATAAAGGATCATGTGCATGGGGAAATGTTATTATACAATGCATACCCGGAAGTATATTTTTGAGGAATAGTGAATTAAATAGGAATGCTTTCTAGTCCACCCTTCTCATTACTTCCGTGAATTGGGTAGGAATACTTTCCACTACACATAGAGAATCAGTGAATTGGGCAGGAATGCTTTCTAATCCACCCTTCCCATTACTTTTGTACTTTGCACTAGATCCAAATTATCAAGTGCAAAGCAAAAGAATGCACAAAATTATTTGGGCAAGATCAAACCACTAGGATTCACCTCTTGTCAAGTCAAGACAAGGATGTAATCCCCTTCGAACTATAGAGGTGAATCGAAAAACCATGCTCCCCATATCAAGTCATGTGCTTGGGGAAATGTTATTATATGGCATATAACTTGAAATATATTTTTGAGGAAAAAAATGTTCAAGTGGGAAAATGTTATAATGTAACTTGTCAAGATTCAACAAGCTAACTTTATATTCTTTTTGAGTATAGACAAGCAATAAGTTTGATCTAGTGGTTAAGTCCATTGGATGGGAAGGAGGTCTTTAGGTTCAATCCCCAAGAGTACATGTGGAAGAGAGTTTTGCCAAAGACTCTCTAAAAACACCTAACATGATTAGACTCCATAAGACTTGTTTGATTCTAGTTACACATGCACATGCAAGGTTAATGAGACGAGATTCTATCACCGTGAGAGATCAAGTGCAAATCTCCCCCCAACAAGCTATTATATAGCTTCTCCACCATGGGTGCTCTTGGAAGTTAACTAGAGCTCGCATGTGCATGCGTAACCACAACTTGACAAGTCTATTGGAGTCTACACATGTTCGGTGTCTTAGAGTTAAGTCCTCCATATGACTCAATGTACTCGACTTAGCTCAAATTACCTCGAGCTAGGGAGTCTTTCGCAAAAGACTTCCCATGCACTTGTGGGGATTGAGCCCAAGACCTCCTTCCCATCCAACCCCATGCACTCGTGGGGATATCCCAAGAACTCTTCCTTCCCATCCAATGTCGGATGGACTTACTTAACAACTAGGTTAAGTTTATTACTTGTTTATTACTCTAGGAGAATATAAAATTAGCTTGTTAAACCTTGACAAACTACTTTGTAACAATAACCCTCCTATCCAAGAGACACAAACCACTTACATGACATAAGTCAAACCACAACGTAGAGGGTTATCCCTCACTCAATCCCGTAGTAAGCCTAACATCATGGAAGCATCCAATGTCAAGTAAGCATTAGATTGTGCCCTCTAACTAGACTTGAACAAGAAAAATATGTTTCTGGTTACAGGATAACCCATGCAAGGGAAATAATACAAGAATATAGAATTGATAGAATATGGATAATTGGACTAGATACGATACAAGAGATCCCACGGTCCAAGTTCATAGGTATGAAGCAAGATATCTAAATTATAAGAACTTCCTTGGAGGAGATGAACTAGGTACAAGAAATGACTAGACAAGATATCATACTACAAGATTGCAAGAGGACAAGAGTGGATGTCCAAAATATCACATTACACTAGTAGAATAAGAAGAAAAGAACAAGAACTCAAACTTGGAAAGTACTTACTTGGAGATCGAGACTCCTTAAGCTCCCAAGATTGCTATTGGCAAGATTGAGGATATATGTGGCCAAGCCCTCCTTACATAGACGTTCAGGGGCGGTTATAAATTGACAATGTCATTGATGATATCAGCAATCGATGCAAGACCCACAGATGTTAGAATAAGGCAAGTAGATAGTTGACCTTAGGGTTTTGGCACGTTCCGGACGCGATGGTCGCATTAGTTTCTCTGAATTCTTAACTAATCATGAGATTTAGAAAGTAACATGAAATCTAGGGTTCCATTTGGTTTCCTTTCTATCCATGACATCACCTCCCTCTCAAGCGACGAGTTCCATGAGGAGCAACCATGTTCTTTGGAATTCTTCTTATGGAATTCATGAACCTTGATTGTCGCTCTCTAAAGATTTTTTGTTGGTTCCCAAGTACAATTACTTATGCCATACCCTTTCCAATGGACAAGGTATTCCAATCTTCCTCGAGACATTCTCGAATCCAAGACAGACCTGAATTCTTTGGATTCTTCTTATAGAATTCATGGACCTTGATTGGTGCTCTTTAAAGATTTTTTGTAGGTTCCGAAGTGCAATCACTTATGTCATACCCTTTCCAATGAACAAGGTATTCCAATCTTCCGCGAGACATTATCGAATCTAAGACATGCTCAACCCCGAACTCTTCAAGATCCTTAATCTAGATAAGTGGCTAAGGATTGGACCTCTCCACCCTCACTGACGAAATCCAATATGGTTCCAACATGGATACATGGAAAATTGGATGTATGCTTATGGTACTCATAGCTCGAGCTTGAAGATGATTGGATCAATCTCGGCCAAGATGGTGAAAGGACCAAATCGTTGATGGTTTAGCTTTGCACAAGGCCTTGAAGTCTACAAATTATGTTTGAGTAACCACACTGAATCCCCAACCTGATAAGATGGATTCTAAATATGGTGTTGATCTTCATAACACTTATATTGTTCTTGAGCTCTATGGATCTCTTGCCTGAGTTCTTGGGGATATCCATGACGTCTTGGGCCTTATCTCTTGCAGCTTGGATTTTCACAATGATTTGAGAGTTGTACATCCACCTTGGGTGTTTTCCATAGTTTGCAAAGTGTGTGTGTGTGGGGGGGGGGGGGGAGGGAACGTGGTAGATCTATAAACACTATTGGTATAGGCAAACTCTACAAAGATAAAAGCTCAAAACAATCATTTTGATGATAGTTGATGGTACAATGGTTATGTTGTCCTAGAGCTTGATTCACCTCTTCTATGTCCATCAATCTTTGAATGGTTGGTTGTAGACAACTTATCTTGAACACCAAGAAGTTTGCAAAGACAATTCCCAAAGTTGGATATGAATTATGGACCTTGATCATTGATAATATCATAAGGCAATCGATGAAACCTAAAGATGTATCTGAGAAAAAGTCTAGCAATGGTTGCACCTGTGATTGCCTTAGTATTTGGAATGAAGTGCACCATCTTTGTGAATCTATCCACTATAACAAGAATGGCATCATACTTATTGGACCTTGGTAGATATGTAGTAAATTCCATAGACAATGAGGACCATGGTCTTTCTTGAATAGGTAAAGGTTGCAAGAGGCCATGAGGTTTATGACAACCTACCTTAGATCTATTACAAGTGTCATAAGTTTGGATTTATTCTTTGACTTCCTTCAACTTTCATGCCACCAAAAATTTCTTGATATATGTTCTATTGTTTTATTCACTCCAAAATGTCATGCTACAAGGTTATCATGACGTTGTTTAAGTACTTGGATTTTGGGCTTCCCTGGAGATACATACAACATGTTCTTATAATCTAATTTTTTGCTCGATATTACAAAACAATTCATCATGTGTTAGAGACTCATCGTTTTCTTGAACTCATTTACTTCATGAACTTCCCCTTCTTGAACTTTCTATTTGATATTATAAAACAATTCATCATGTGGTAGACACATGAATTCGATGGGTCAAGACAGACTCTTCTTGATAATTTGAGGAGATAGCTCCTAACTGGAGATGTTTTGGATTTAGTATACTTTCTTGTTGATCAAAAGCTTCTTCACCTTTTCTAGTAAGCTCTTATTGACAAGGCATCTAACTGAAAATGCTGACATCATGGATGGTTTGTGATGACAAAATCGAACCTAGATAAAAAGTTCCTCCATCAAGATTGCCTTCTGTCGAGGATATGAGTTACCATAAAGTACTCTAGATTCTTTTTAGATTCTCATGATCTGCATAGTAGTAACTTTATGGGATTCTTCTTCTAAATGATGATGCAAGGTATCAAAAGCAACGACTATGGCAAGAAGTTCTTTATCATGGATTTCATAATTTATCTTTGGAGGGAAGAATTTCCTTGAATGGCATGAAATTGGATATAAGTATCTATCATCCACATGTCGAGATAGAATGGCTTCCAAGGCAAATTCTTATGCATTTGTCTCCAAGAAAAAAGGCTTGGTAGGATCAAGGTGAACTATAATCGGAGAAGTGGTGAATATTGATTTCAAGATTTAAAAGGCTTTCTCTACTCCTCCGTTCCAAGAGAATTTTGCCTTTCTTGTAAGCTTCGTAAGTGGTGCCACTATTTTGGAATAACCCTTGATAAATATTTTGTAGAAGTTTATATTCTAACACATGAAGATGTTTGCCGATAAGGATTGTCTCGATTTTCTTAGGATCAATGAATATTCCTTTTTTTTTGAGACAATCTATCCTAAAAAGTTCCATTTTGTATGATGGAAAAAGTGTTTCTCCAATTTTGCATACAATCCTTTTTCTCTTAGCTTCTCTAGAACTATCTTTACATGACATCCATGCTTCTCTAAATCTTTGGAGAATATCTAGGTATCTACTATCATCTAGGTACATTACCACGAAATCAACTACATATTCTCAAAATATCTCATTCATCATGTGTTGAAAGACCATTGGAGCGTTTGTGAGACCTAATGGCATAACTGCAAATTCAAAATGCCCATACCTTGTACAAAAATGTTGTCTTCCATTCATCTTCTTCTATGATCCTCATAAGGTTGTAAGCTCCTCAAAGATTGATCTTTGTAAAGAACTTTGCTTTTCCAAAACCTTCCAAGAGCTCTCATATAAGTAGTAGAGGATATCTATTCTAGATAGTGATTTTATTTATTCCACAATAATCTACACACATTCGAAGAATCCCATTATTTTTCTTTACAAAAATAGAATAGGCGCACGTGCAGGGAACTATCTGATAAACCCCTTGGCTATATTCTCATCAATGTTTTTATGCAATTATGTAAGCTCCTTTGCGGATAGTCTATATATTGGTTTGAAGGTTGGTTGTGCTCCATTTTGAAGTTCTATGGCACAATCATAAGGTCTTTGCTTAGGTAGGATATCTGAATTCTTCTTTCCCAAAACTCCCTAGAATTTTTGATATTAGTTTAATTGGATCGTCCTTCTTGGACTCTTGTGCTGGTATGGAATCGATCATGTACGTCGGCTCCTTTCTTATTGGAATTCTAGTTTCTTTGCCAATCCTTCATTGATAAAACATAAGGATGCTCTTGAATCGACTAACGATTTAAGGGAAAGAATCTTCTAGGGCATGCTCAACTTGATAAGAACAAGGCATGTTTCTATTGATCTTGTTGGAATTACGCGACCCTTTCTTACATCATGGCCCCACTGTATGGTGATTGTCCACCTGTAAAAAGAGGTGAAAAGGTGTCATACATATTCTTTAATCTAATTGATATCTCCTTGGTACATGAAAGTAAGGGCTGAATTGCATCTTCCACAAAAACATCACTGCTAATCAGAATGCCTTTAGTCTATGGATGGTACAAACGATAGCCTTTGCTTTCATAACTGTACCCAACAAAAATACATTACACCACATCATCATCCAACTTTCTACATTATTATTCAGGCACTAATGCATAGGTCAGACACCCAAAAACACGTGGATGAGCAATAGATGGTTTGCAACCAAGCCAAGCCTCATATGGAGTGATAGATTGCAATGCTTTGGTGGATACCTATTAACTACATATGCTCTACACATAAGAGTCTCAAGCAAGAAGTTGTTTGGTAAAGCTTGACTATTGACCATACACCTCGCCATTTCCATGAGAGATTTGTTCTTCCTTTCAATAACTCCATTTTATTGAAGTGTATACCGCTTTGTACACTGATGTTTTATCCCACGTTCGACCAAAAATACATTAAAATCAAAAGACATGTATCCCTCCTCCCCCCTCCTCCCCCCCCCCCCGGGATCAGAATGGAGATTGCCCAATTTACATACTGACAAATTTTCAGCCACAACCAATGACCGATTTACATGCTGACAGATTTTCAGCCATAACCAATGACCGTTTAAAGCACATAAACGCTTCGGACTTTGCTTTCAATGGATAAATCCGTGCATGCCTGGAAAAGTCATCAATGGAAGTCACGAAGTATAGGTAATTCACGAATGAAGATGTTTGCATAAGACCAAAGACATCACTATGAACAAGCTGCAATTTATGTGCAACTCTAACTAAACTATCTTTTGGGAAGGATGAATGCTTCATTTTGCCCAAAGAATAGCTTTCACATACATGTTTAGAAGGTGCCTTAAGTTTGGACAAAGAAGATACCATTTCAAATTCTTGCATGCAAAGCAAACTAGTAATATTCAGATGGCCAAAGAGTGCATGCCAAAGCTTTATATCTAAGATAGCCATCATGAACTGCATATGTTGAATCATTCACAGATTTTGCATAATCTATGAGCTTATACAGCCCACAACATAAAATGCAAAAGGCAATGATAACATCACCATTGGAGAGAACATGAACTCTACATCCATCATCAACATATCAGACAACCAAGCCAATCTTAGCTAGTGCTTAAACTAGCAGATTCTTCTTGATATGTAGTACATATAAGGCATCTAACAATGTGAAAGAACTACCAACAGCAGTAATCAAAAGCGATCTTCCAACTCCCATAATAAGATAAGATGATTTGTTAGCACATATGACAGTATTCCCTCTAAGAGCAAGCTCAAGTGAGATGAAGAGACTCCGCTCCAAGGTAATGGTTATATGTTTGGTTGCACCACTATCAAAGCATAAAACATCCGAGTCTACTACAAACATATACTGGCCATGAAACGATGAATCATAGCTCCAATGAGTAGTAAATGCCCATTCTTCATTCTGAACAAGATTGATAGACTCTGTTTTAGGTGTAGAAGCCTTGGCAACAATCATTCAAGCCGCCTCCTCCTTTGCCTCTTTTGCAACCCGTTTAGGACAAGTTTTAATGCAGGATCATTTGCCTTATAATACTTGCGAAACAGTTTTTTCTTTTCTGTCTTCTTTTCATCTTTGTCTTCTTTCTTTGATTGTGCAATATTATTAGATTTTTGCTTACTAGTAGATGAGTTTCATTACCTTTGCCCTTCTTACTAACTAAGAAAGCTTGATCTACAACATGCATAATTGACATGTTTTGCCTAAGTTGATCTTCCTACATCAAATCAAAGACTAGCTCCTCAAATGTTAAGGCATTTGGATTGCCTTTCATCATCGACCGAAGAGTAGAAGCAAAATTTTGAATCTTGAAGACTATTAAAAACAATATGCATAAGTGAACTATCTAGCAAGATTTCATCAACACAAAATAAGCTTTGCTTTGAAATCTTTGATCTTTGTCAAAAAATTGTCCATTGAATCTCCTTCATTCATATGCTCACTCTTAAACTGTTTTCACAGGTAAGCAACACGAGCCTCATTTCTTGCCTTGTATAATATTGTAAGAGTATCCCAAGTATCATTTGTTGTTTTGCGGGAGCAAATGTGAGGTATAATGGCACATTTGACATTATAATGGTATAATGGCACCTCTACATCTCTACCATCCCAACGAAGTTCCTCTATAGTAGGTGCAACAAGAACCAGAGCAAGATTAAGAAATTGAAGATCATCATCTTCCACACTATTTGCATCACCTTCGAGCTTCTATCATTGTATTTGCAGGTATAGTAGGATGTTTTCCAACACTTTGCATAGTATTCCAGAGCCCTTTTTACCAATACATGACACATCATTTATACCTACAATGGGTAATTAGTACCATCCAATTGTTAGAAGTAGGGTGGGCCTCAATAATAATAACAATCACATGTTTACAAGATCTTCCAACACTTGAACCTTAGCATACACACCTTAATACTCAAAAAGAGATGAGTGACAGATATAAAGAGAGTAGACAATATTTTCAAGTGTAAAAATAAACAAATGTATACTTAAGTTATGTTTTAAAATACTTAAGGTTTGAATCCTTGGGACCTTCCATGATCATATCATCAAATATATCATAATAATAATCAAAACATCTTTCTCAGATTTAACATAAAGAGTGGGAGCTTCATCTGAGTTTTCAAAACCAATAGATAAAAGATAGAGATGTATCTTCTCATACCAAGCTCTTCAGTCCATACAAAGCTTTAATAAGCTTGAATACTAAATACTCTTTACATGTTTCTTCAAAACCTGTGGCTGAATGTAGACATCTTCGTGAAGATCACCATTAAAAACTGCAATTTTGATATCTAACTGGTATACATTCCAACCAAAGAATGCAAAAGAGAAAAAGTATTGTTTTGACTATTGTCATTCTAGAAGTAGGTGCAAAATTCTTATCATAGTCAATACCTTTCTTTTATGCATAACGTTTAGCTACTAATCTTGCTTTATAACTGTCAATAGTACCATCTGCTTTTCTTTTGATTTTGAAGTTCCACTTAATACCAATTGCCTTTTTACCTTCTAGTAACTCACAAAACTTCCATGTCTGATTCTTATGAATAGAATCAATCTCTTCTTGCATAGATTTCTTTCATGCAGAACTTTGTAGTGCATCTTTAACATCAGTTGGTTCATTCTCAATTAAAGTTAGTCCTAAAAAGTTATAAATCTCAAAATTTTTTGCATGATTTACCTGATGTGCTTGTTCTCTCCTTGTCTGACTTCAGGTACATCTTGTGAAGTTCTTTATACCATTGTCCTTCCAAGTTTGATATAACCACCTCAACATATTCTTGAAAAATGGTGAAATCTCTCTTAGTTCTTCAATATCTCTTTCTTCTGGAACTCTCTAACCTTTTCCAACTTCATAAGTCGAAACATCAAGAGGTATTGATGATGGACTAGGTTCAGATGTAGGTAATGAAATTCTCTCTTCATCTTTATCAAGTGCATCTTTTAAGGTTTGAGAAGGTACATCAACCCCCTTATATGGTTGAATGTAAGAATCCAAATTCCTTCTAAAAAATGCATAATCATCTGTTTTTATGAAATCTGGAATCTTTGTCTTCTTATCATAAATCTGACCTTCTGAAATATATGCATTGCGTGAGAGTATGATATCATCCATTTCCAAAACATAGAATCTATATACTTTGCTTTCAATAGCATAACCAATAAAGACAGCTTCAATGGCTTTTACATCAAGCTTACCATGATCCTTCTTCTCAATGTGGACATAAGCTGGAGAACTAAAAACTTTAAAATAATTCACATTGAGTTTCTTCCCATAATAAGCTTCATAAGATGTGATGTCCTTTAAAGCTTTTCAGGAATACCTATTCAAAATGTGATTAACTGTATGTACTGCATCAAACCAAAACTTGGGAGAAAGCTTTTGGGATGACATCATAATTTGCATCATCTCAACAAGTATCCTATTCATTCTCTTTGCAACACCATTATGTCATGGAGTGTAAGCAATAGTGAGCTGACGAGAAATACCTTTGTCTTCAAGAAAAGACTTAAAGTCTTTTGACTTAAATTCTCCTCCTTTATCACTTCTCAAAATCTGAATTTTTGACTGACTTTCATTTTGAATCATAGCTAAGAACTTCTTGAAGGTAGGAAAGACTTCTGAATTTACTTTAAGACCATAAATCCAGGAATATCTTGAGAAATCATCAATGAAAGTAACGAAATACATGAAACCTTGAATAGAATCTATTCTCATAGGACCATTCACATCTGAATGTATGATCTTCAACTTCCTTGTAGCCGTGATATATCCACATTTTTTGAAAGGAAGCTTGTGAAGCTTTCCTTCAATACATCCTTCACATGATTCTGCATCATCTGGTAAAGTAAAAGTAGGCAAACTCTCCACCATATCATGATCTTTGAGAGCTATGTAACTGATATGACCAAATCTAGCATGCCATAACTTCATGTTCTCCTTAGGTATAGAAGACCTAGCAACATTAGCATCACTAATTTTGGATAACACAAACATGCCACTTCTATTTTCACCTTGAAGTAGACAATGTTCCTCATTAGGTGAGAGGATCTTACATGAATCTTTCTTAAAAATAACTTTAAAACCATCTAACAAGAAAGTAGATATAGAGAGCAAATTCTTCTTCATTTCTCGTACGTTTAAGAACATTAGAAATTGTGAAATTTTCACCTGCTCTGAATTTAATATTCACTTCTCCAACACCTACAACATCCAAATCATGACCATATGCAATGATCACTCTTCTACCTGAAGAGTTAGTAAGAGAAGAAAATTCCTTTCTGCAACCTGTCATATGTTAAGTAGCTCCGGATTCCGGAATCAAAAATCCAAGGATTATCTGAGATTGCATTTAAGGCCTCTTGATCAAAAGCTATTTCTTCAATAACAACACATGCATAGATTCTTCCTTTGAAGATTTAGGTTTTGATTCATCTTTAGCACTAGTACGTGATGCTTTCTTCTTCTCATTAAAAATCCTTGTTTTGCATTCTGTTATAAAATGATCTTGTTTTTTACAGTAATGGCAAAAACAATTCTTTGAAGTAGATGTAGTAGCATATTTTTCTTTGGGTGCAAGGAAGCACTAGAGGTAGGACTAGAAGTTTTAGGAGTTGAAGAATTACTGTCCTTCTTAGTATGTTGACTCTTCTTCTCCTTTGTGGTCTCCTTCTTCTTCTTCCCCTTAACATAGCTTCATCATTCTCTTCCATACTCTTTTGTTGATCTTCATCTTAAAGTAACAGGAACTACAATTCTTCAAACGAAAGTTCTCTATCTCTTGTAGAGAGAGATAAAGAAGTAACAAAAGCACGATATGTAGATGGAAGTGAGTTTAGAAGTGTGTTTACCGTCTCTTCATATGAAATATTAACTCCAGCATTGAGTAACTCATCTCGTAAATCTTTGAACTTCAAAATATGTGATTGAACAGACTCTCCAACTTTCATCCTTCTGTTAGCTATCTCCTAAGATGAGCTTTCCTAGCAGGTTCCTATTCTGATAGAGATTCTCTAACTCCAACCAAGCCTGACCTTATTTGAAGTATGATATGCCTCTTGACTCCCATAGCAATATATGAAAAATGCTTGTGCATCCCTTGAATCCCATTTGATTTGCTCTTGTCTAGGAAGTAATCTGGTAGTAGTAGTGACTCCTAATGATCAAGTAGTTCCTTTTTATATCTACAAGATCTTCCAACACTTGAACGTTAGCATACACACCTTAATACTCAAAAAGAGATGAGTGAGAGACATAGAAAGAGTAGACAATATTTTCAAGTTTGACGATAAGCAAATAGCCTACCTACACTATTTTATATATAATGTCAATTACAATGTGTATAGATTATTACAAACTTTGAATCTAGGCAAAAATAGGGGACTAGATACAAGAGTTTGTGTGTAAAGTGCATAAGAGATATGAAGAGAGAGTGTGTATGTCTGAGAATGTAGAGAAAATGAACAATTTAGGACTGTTTTACAGCAAACCCTAATTCTGAAATTAGGGTTTCAGAAACCCTAAATCAAAAACTAGTGAACTAACAAGTAAGTATCTAATAGAGACTTGCTACTCACAGTAAATCAGCAATGTGTTGATGGTTGGCTGATACAAACTCCTCCATGGCTTCACCAAGGGTAGAGCACACCTCCTCCAAGTCTAGAAGACTTCTACAAATAGAGCACTTGATCTCCAAGGACTTGTGGATGTTGTGTCTTCTTGAACGATGCTCTAAAGTGACCCAAGACCACCAATACATAGTTTTACATCAGCCACGATATGCTTTTAGTAAAAGCATGCAAAAGAATACTATCGCTAGCAAAAATCATCCCTAAAAGCAGCTTACGTAAAAATCGTGATAGAGTTTTAATTACGTAAAAATTTGATTTTGATAGATATAACGGTTGCGATCTCATCTCAATGGCATCAGATAGACTTATGAGTTAGCTTTTCTTGACTTATGAATTGAGAGAATTCAAACGAGGTAAAAACCTATTTTTGCAACGAAAATATGGTTAGGTTTTTCTCCTAATTTGGACCTCTAATAACTGAATATTATATATCAAATGAAAGCTCTGTCTAAAGCTAGTAATAATTTTTTACCCCTTTTTTTAACCAAAATTTTGCTAAGTACCCAAAATTTAGGGTTGCTAGAATTTAGGATTTTGTGCTATTTTGACATTGTTTCCAACACCAACTTATCCTCAACAGCCAATATACAAAATGCATCATTGCTTCCAGCCATGGCGAATGACTAAATACACTAATGCCAAAAATTGACTATATCTCAAAAAGTTGAACAGAAATACCTAAACGAGCTACTTTGAGACTATTGTATTGGAGAACCAAAAACTGTACATATGTCTAAGGCTCTTGTATTGGCGGATTGAGAACTGTAGTAGGATATTTTTCAACAACCTACATAATATTCCACATCCCTTTTTGCTACCAATACAATGACGCATCATGTATGACCACGACGGGTAATTAGTACCATCCAACTTATCCTCAATAGCCAACATATGGAATACATGATTGCTTCCAACCATGTTACCATGGTCAATGACTAAATACCCTCATGCAAAAAATTGACTATATCTCAAAAAGTTGAACAGAAATACCCAAACGAGCTCACTAGACCTATCGCAAACTTTGGGGCACTTCTACGGATGAACCAAAAATTGTATATATATTTGACACAAAGGGATGAAATTGCCTGCAAACTCACTGTGATAGTGCATTCCGATGCTAAAACGAGCTCAAATCAAAATTTGGATGCCACATAGTGAAGCAATTTTGAACTTCTTATCGCCTCGAGTATGCTAACCAATTTTGAGACTGTGACCCAAGAAGTGTCGATGACACCCTAAAGAAACCAACGACGTGCTCTCATACGAATTGTTGGAGTTTGAGGTCTGCATAAGCACACAAACAACACAAAGAAGAAGAAGCTTGGAGAACAACACAACACTAAATGTATCACCAAGTGAATATACAGGGCAAGTGACTCATTAGGGTTATAGACTCATATACAAACCAAGGGAAAAAAGCTGATTGGAATATACATACATACACACACACACATATATATATATATATATATATATATATATATATATATATATATATATATATATATATATATATATATATATATATATATATCTATATATATATATATATATATATATATATATATATATATATATATATATATATATATATGTGTGTGTGTATGTATGTATATTCCAATCATAAAGCTTTAATCTAAATTTAGAAACATCATAAATGTCATTTCAAAATTCAAAATGAAATATGAAACTCTCTCTCTCTCTCTCTCTCTCTCTCTCTCTCTCTCTCTCTCTCTCTCTCTCTCTCTCTCTCTCTCTCTCTCTCTCTCTCTCTCTCTCTCTCTCTCTCTCTCGGCATTTAGTGGGTTGTGATACCATCGAGCCTCCCCTTCCTATGCATATCATATTTGTATCTCACCCATTGAGCATATAGAGTGCATACACATAGCACCCCACACCCTTGATGCAAGTTACTATCCTCTCCTTTTATACCCGCTTGCGGTACTCACACTTTATTTACCTTTTGGGATCATAGTGGATTGGATCATACTGATGTATATGTTTTGTCTCATAGGACGATTTTGGCCTCTAATAGACATTAAAAAGTCTCTCTCTCCTCTCTCTCTCTCTCTCTCTCTCTCTCTCTCTCTCTCTCTCTCTCTCTCTCTCTCTCTCTCTCTCTCTCTCTCTCTCTCTCTCTCTCTCTCTCTCTCTCTCTCTCTCTCTCTCTCTCTCTCTCTCTCTCTCTCTCTCTCTCTCTCTCTCTCTCTCTCTCTCTCTCTCTCTCTCTCTCTCTCTCTCTCTCTCTCTCTCTCTCTCTCTCTCTCTCTGTGTGACACATCAGGGTGCCTCGAGGAGGTGATGGAGGGCAGAGACATGATCTTCTTGACAGAGACACACGAGAGCCCGGGAGGAGCCTACCGAGGATTGAGGGCTATATGTGGGAGTCAGTTCACCGCCGACAGATGAGACAGCACACCACACGAGGATCAGGAGGAGTAGCGTGCTCTACAGACATTCGCTACAACACAGGGTACAGGTGCTAGCCAGAGACAAAGAGGCACGTTTCATGTGGATACGCCTCAAGCTATCAGAGGAGAGGGCAGCATATTTCGTTGTCTGCTATATTGCACCCATCGGCTCGTGCTTCACACATTCCCACGAGAAGCCCTCATGGGGGAGGGACCAGACACCACATCGCCATATGACTGCCTCAGTGACACGATTATGGAGTATACCGAGATGGGCGAAGTCTTCCTTGTAGGAGACTTCAATGCCCGCACTCAGAGCCACCAGTGTGATATCTACGACTTTGACGACCCTGAGATGCTTCGTACCATAGAGGATATGTCTACACTCAGAGCCTCAGCCGACACCACCACACCCACCTCATACGGTCGACACCTACTCCAGATGGGAGCAACACACCATCTCATTATATATAATGGGATGGGGACCTGGCCCACCTCGGTTGGTCTCACCTGCAATCCACCCACGACACCGCAAGGGGCAGTGTGGTAGACTATGTAATCGGACCCTTGGAGGCGACACATCTCATCACCTCATTCACTATCCCACCCATACCGATTGGAGCTGATCACGCATATCTTGCCCTCTCCATACGCGGCTCACCATGCATATCCCACCCCATCACCATACAGCCACATGCCCATACGAACATTCACTTTAGACATGAGCTAGCACATATCTATAGCTCCCATGTTCGAGAGCGCATCTACTCCCTTGATCCCTCTGCCTCATTGGACACCCTCACCGCCCACTTCTCCTTGATCCTCCACACATCCGCTACTCTCAGCTTCCCATACACCACCCACAAAAGCGCACATTCGACACGGTTGGGGCATACACCCCAAAATAGATGGTACGATGAGGAGTGGAGGCGACTATACTGACATCTCAGAGCACAGAGTATCCTGGGATCCATCACAGAGAGGGAGGCACGACGACAGATGCAAGCCCTCACACGCCGGAAGCGGCGAACTTTCGAGGAGAGACAGGAGGCAGAGTTGTTCGACTTTCTCATGAGTAGGGATTGTGCCATGGCGTGGAGGGCCCTACGTGAGCCACGCCCACCTACACCCATAGCAAATCCTTAGACTTGGCACACCTACACCCAGAGGTTATATGACGTCCCAGGACAGCCACCATTGCCGATCCCTCCCACACCACGTTCTGTGATATCCACCCTATTCAAAGCAAGCATGGTACGACAGGCCATCCATAGGCTATGGCATGGCCATTCAGCAGACCACACGGGGCTACAGGGAGAGCACTTTATATACAAGCAAATGTAGTTTCCCACCTGATCGCCCATCTCTTCAACCGTGCTTTGGTTGAGGGATTACCTGACTCGTGGACTATGCATACCATTACACCTATCCATAAGTCTGGCGATATGATGGACCGAGGGAACTAAAGGACTATTATGATAGGCAATATCCTGGCCAAGATCTATGGGGCATTACTAGAGGCAGAGCTCAATACACACGCTGAGGCAGCTCGGATTAGAGCACCCGGCCAGGCAGGCTTCCGCCGCACTTTCTCCACCATCGACCACATCTTCGTGCTTCGTTGCTTGATTGAGAGCGCGAAGGCGAGGAAGAAGACACTATACTTTTGCTTTGTGGATTTCCGCAAAGCCTTCGACATGGTCCCTCGAGAGAGACTACTACGAAGGCTCCAGGAGTTACAGCTACCATCAGACATGCTATGGGCCATCCATGCTTTGTATGCACGAGTCACAGGCGGGGTACGCTGCCCCGGCGCCCTATCAGAAAGCCTTGTTAGCACCATTGGTGTGAAACAAGGTTGCCCTCTCTCACCCACTCTCTTCGGTCTCTACATCGACGAGATCACGGAGTATATACACCGAGCAAGAGGGCTAGGAGACCTCGGAGGTACGCCAATACACATCCTATTATATGCTGATGACATTGTCTTGCTTTCAGAGTCAGAGGAGGGGTTGCAGTCACATTTACAGGCGCTCGATACCTTCTGCATGGAGAGAGGACTCACACTGAACCTTGGCAAGACCAAGGTCATGATCTTCCCCTCCATGAGGGTACGCCATCGCGCCTCTTTCACTGCAGGTAGAGGACAGATAGAGGTAGTGGACTCCTACGTCTACCTAGGTGTCACCTTCTCGGGCAGCACAGGGGTATTCTCCATGGCACATGCAGCGAGAGATAGATTGACGCGAGGCTATGCGGCACTTGAAGGATTGGAGAGACGCTTCTTTCAGACACATTTTTAGGAGCCCTTGACTAAGGGTGGCTCTTTGACACTCTAGTGACACCCGCATTGATGTATGCAGCAGCGGTATGGGCACCAGGGATCACGAAGGCGATGTGGACGCGAATTGAGAGGCCCAAGGTGACAGGTCACCATGATCTCACGCTTGCTACGCAGCAATCCCTCCATTCCACATGACATTATACGAGCTGAGCTTGGCACACCACTGATGCTAGTGGAGGCCCTCTTCCAGTTGGTGACCTTTATTCTGAGAGTCAGAGAGCTCCCCACCAGCCGACTCACTAGGCTTGCATTTGAGAGCTCTAGACATTTGGAAGAGACAGGGCATGAGAGAGTATGGTATGCACAGACCTACTGATGGTTAGCAGACCATGGCATGAGCATTACCGATCTCCCCCCTTTTCAGTATGACCTCTCTTCCCCCCACATTACCCTCTCTCGTTCGGAGAGGAATAGGATCATCCGTCAGGACCTACTACAGATACATGTCAAGGAGACATGGATAGCACCACGCGAACACTACAGAGAGCACTTCTTGACTCTGACAGCGGATGGTTTCATTCAGAGACCACGATACATGGATACATACATGGCACCAGCTGAGAGAGTGGCCATTGAGCAGCTCAGAGTATCATCACACCAGCTCGAGATTGAGGTTGGGCGAGCGACACATACCCCGAGGGACGAGAGATTATGCAGGATATGCCGAGAGGAGGTGGAGAACGAGGAGCACTACACATGTAGATGCCAGGCATATGAGGACATCAGAGACCGCTACCCACATCTCTTCCGAGGGCCAGAGAGTTCAGGGCTTTATTGGGGACAGAGGACCAACACCCTCTAGGTCGTTTCCTAGTAGAGTTCTAGCACCGCCGTGTATCACTTCTCCAGCAGCAGATGGAGATACACCTGCCCCCCCCCCTCTCAGACTTATATTACAGATTTTTTCAGACCCACAGCCACTCGAGGATCCAGCTCGATGCGGGGTGTCACATTACACAGTGCAGAGGAGCTTAGACGACAGCGTCGAAGACCGAGACCCCCACTCCGAAGAGCCAGTCCACCCCATGGAGAGATTCAGGCGATTCATGCACACCATGACATGGAGATACGGAGACGTCAGCCGCGCACGCCCGTCGATTTGGACGTTCAAAGCATTTTGAGGATCACCATGATGCCTTACGCACCGATGCATTATATCCTACACCCACTCCAGGCATCCAGAGGGTTGTGATACCATCGAGCCTCCCCTCCCTATACATATCATATTTCTATCTCACCCATTGAGCATATAGAGTGCATACCCATAGCACCCCACACCCTTGATGCCAATTATTCTCCACTCCTTTTATACCTGTCTTTTGTACTCACACTTTATTTTCCTTTTGGGATCACAGTGGATTGGATCATACTGATGTATATGTTTTGTCTCATAGGCCGATTTTGGCCTCTAACAGACGTTAAAAAGTCTCTCTCTCTCTCTCTCTCTCTCTCTCTCTCTCTCTCTCTCTCTCTCTCTCTCTCTCTCTCTCTCTCTCTCTCTCTCTCTCTCTCTCTCTCTCTCTCTCTCTCTCTCTCTCTCTCTCTCTCTCTCTCTCTGTGTGTGAAGTCGAGACCTCTCGTGCTAGGGGACAACCCCACAGTAGAGGTTATCGAACACAGAGAATACACAATCATCAAATTGCGGATATATAGACCCGTTACCATCGTGCCATTGAGGCCAAACAGGTCGAGATGATGTCCGATTCCACTAGTCATTCGAACAGCCCTGACCCCGCCTCCACCTATTTACCACATACTACATCCTTATATGAACACTAGTTGGGTTTTTGTGCCTCTTAGATGCATTCCCATACTTGTATCACCCTCTTGCATATAGGCTACCATAGAGATATCACTCCATACACCCCCCCCCCCATAGACTCCACACTCACACTTATGGAGACTCTAGTTTTCCTTTTACCTAGTTTCGCATCAGTTTTTTAGTTTCAGCACACTTTATCTTTCCGTTTGATCAGGGACACAAACTATGTACATTGATTATGTCTCATAGGTTGAGTTCCGCCTTCTAATCGACGTTAAAATCTCTCTCTCTCTCTCTCTCTCTCTCTCTCTCTCTCTCTCTCTCTCTCTCTCTCTCTCTCTCTCTCTCTCTCTCTCTCTCTCTCTCTCTCTCTCTCTCTCTCTCTCTCTCTCTCTCTCTCTCTCTCTCTCTCTCTCTCTCTCTCTCTCTCTCTCTCTCTCTCTCTCTCTCTCTCTCTCTGAGTATTTTGAGCGCGTTGGTCCACATCGGACGGACCCGCCTCCCAGAGGCATAGGGCTCACACTCCAACAGGCAGCGGCACAGAGAGTGCGACGCCGACCACATTTGGTTGGGTACCAACGACCACGACTACACCAAGAGGATATCTCACGCATCAGGATAGCCCAAGACTACATGATGGAGCATAGGCGCACTACCACCACTTGGACAGGCTTCCTCCAGGAGGCACTCCTACCGCCGCCGATGTACCATATACTTCACCCACCTCCACCCATCAACAGCACTTAGGGTATACATATTCACTCCCTCATGGCTCCCCTTTGTATCAGGTGGTCATTATCTGCTGAGCCAGAGCCACTCTCCCCCCAGGCACCATTATTTTATTCCCACTACCTCCTCATTACAGGTACCACCATCCTTTGCTGTTTTCCGCCTACACAGTTTTGTGTAGCGAGTATTTTTTTCCTTTCCATTGCTACACAGTGATTTCCACAGTTGTATATGATTTTGTCTCATAGGCCAAGTTTGGCCTTTGGAAGACATTAATATACCTTTCTTTCTTTTCTCTCTCTCTCTCTCTCTCTCTCTCTCTCTCTCTCTCTCTCTCTCTCTCTCTCTCTCTCTCTCTCTCTCTCTCTCTCTCTCTCTCTCTCTCTCTCTCTCTCTCTCTCTCTCTCTCTCTCTCTCTCTCTCTCTCTCTCCCCCCCCCTCCCTCCCTCCCTCCCTCCCTCCCTCCCTCCCTCCCTCCCTCCCTCCCCCTCCCTCCCTCCCTCCCTCCCTCCCTCCCTCCCTCCCTCCCTCCCTCTCTCTCTCTCTCTCTCTCTCTCTCTCTCTCTCTCTCTCTCTCTCTCTCTCTCTCTCTCTCTCTCTCTCTCTCTCTCTCTCTCTCTCTCTCTCTCTCTCTCTCTCTCTCTCTCTCTCTCTCTCTCTCTCTCTCTCTCTCTCTCTCTCTCTCTGTGGGTTGTCTTCCTTCAGGAGGCACTCAGACCACCAACGATGTACCACATACTACACCCACCTCCACCCATCACCAGTAGCTAGGGTATTTTTACTCACATTATGGATCCCCCATGTATTAGGTGACCACTATCTGCAGAGTCAGAGCCACGTCTCCCGAGCCTTTTCCAGCCCTATATAGCTTTGTGTAGCGATTTACTTTTTATTTCATTTCATCTTCTACACAGGGTTACTACACTTGTATATGGTTTTTGTCTCATAGGCCAAGTTTGGCCTCTAGAAGACGTTAATATGACTCTCTCTCTCTCTCTCTCTCTCTCTCTCTCTCTCTCTCTCTCTCTCTCTCTCTCTCTCTCTCTCTCTCTCTCTCTCTCTCTCTCTCTCTCTCTCTCTCTCTCTCTCTCTCTCTCTCTCTCTCTCTCTCTCTCTCTCTCTCTCTCTCTCTCTCTCTCTCTCTCTCTCTCTCTCTCTCTCTCTCTCTCTCTCTCTCTCTCTCTCTCTCTCTCTCTCTCTCTCTCTCTCTCTCTCTCTCTCTCTCTCTCTCTCTCTCTCTCTCTCTCTCTCTCTCTCTCTCTCTCTCTCTCTCTCTCTCTCTCTCTCTCTCTCTCTCTCTCTCTCTCTCTCTCTCTCCCCCTCCCTCCCTCCCTCCCCCCCCTCCCTCCCTCCCTCCCTCCCTCCCTCCCTCCCTCCCTCCCTCAGAAGTCGAGACCTCACGTGCTAAGGGACGACCCCATAGTAGAGGTTATCAAACACACAAATTGCGGATATATAGACCCGTTACCGCCGTGCCATTGAGGCCAAACGGGCCGAGATGATGTCCGATCCCACTGCAGTCATTCAGGCAGCCCTGACCCCGCCACCACCTATTTACCACATACTACATCCTTATATGAGCACTAGTTGGGGTATTTGTGCCTCTTTGATGCATTCCCATACTTGTATCACCCTCTTGCATATAGGCTACCATATAGATAGCACTCCATACACCCCCCCCATAGACTCTGCACTCACGCTTATGGAGACTCTGATTTTCCTTTTACCTAGTTTTGCATTAGTTTTTTTTTTTTTAGCACACTATCTTTCAGTTTGATCAGGGACACAAACTATGTACATTGATTCTATCTCATAGGTTGAGTTCCGCCTTCTAATAGACGTTAAAATCTCTCTCTCTCTCTCTCTCTCTCTCTCTCTCTCTCTCTCTCTCTCTCTCTCTCTCTCTCTCTCTCTCTCTCTCTCTCTCTCTCTCTCTCTCTCTCTCTCTCTCTCTCTCTCTCTCTCTCTCTCTCTCTCTCTCTCTCTCTCTCTCTCTCTCTCTCTCTCTCTCTCTCTCTCTCTCTCTCTCTCTCTCTCTCTCGCGATCAACACGCTCACTCAAGAATCAAGATGTGTGAAGCAAGCTATGCTCTCTTTACTCGCATGCTCACAATGGGAATGAAAAGATGTGCCAACGTGCTCTCGAACGTGTCTACAAAGAAAAACAGACAGCTTTAAGTGTGACTTTTAAGAAGACTTTAGGGGGGCAAAAAAAAGTCTAGTCAACAACCAACCGAATGAGTAAGGTGTGAATCAAATGAACCAAACCGAAAGTACCTTACAAGGCTTTAGGCCCCACACACAGTGCTCTTCAAAGCAAGTCTATCAACCACAGCGTGGCCCCATTTTGGAGCGGATCTTCAAACTTGCATTAGACTCAAGGTAGGCCTTGGTTGCCCAGAGCTCGATCTTTTGCCCATTAAGTTAGACTCATCGAAAAGCGTACTTTGCCCATAAGCCAAAAGGATGCCCCTTGGGTGGCGCGGATCTGACTTAAAGCTTTTGTTTGCCAAAATTCTCCCCTCATTGAGACAGACTTTGGAGTCTTGCACCCAAAGGAAGATCGTCAAGCATTGCTTGAAGCCCTTAATGATGCTCGAAGGAAGCCTCATGGAAGAGCCCAATCCCCTTTGACATGGATGACAAGCCCGACGATGTGCCAATTGAAAAGGGGCACGAAGGAGGCTCGATTGCTCGGAGGCCCCATGGCCCAAAGAGGCACGATGACGTTCAAAAGAAGCCCAACATAGGCCCAAAGAGGAGATGAAGACCCGATGAGGCCCAAGGAAGGCCCAATGATCCGAAGAGGCCCAATGGAGGAGGCCCGAAAGCCTTAAAAGGCCCGAGAGGCCTAGGAGGCCCGAAAAGCCCAATCCCCCATTGTGAGTCGAAGGGGAACAAGCTCATTTGTCTGAGGATAGTTGATGGTCTTGTGACAAGGGTCATGCCACATAGACATGTCATGCTCGAGTTGTGTTTGAAAGAGAAATGGGGCCAAAGCCAAAGGAATATGCCTCTTGGTAGGCACACACACTAGTTGGCAAATAATGAAGATCTCGATACAAGCTGGTTAAGTGAAGATAAGTTGAAAGGAGCCACCTCATGCGCCTGCACACATACATGGGGGGTTCACATGCCTTAGGTTCCTGTTACACGAAAGGGATTCATCCAATCGCACAAGTTGCTATGCCCAAGGGAGGCAAGCCAAGAACTCAAAGGAACCTTGCCAAGACCGTCACTCGCTCATGGAGTCGGTCACCCACGAGACATTCCTATATGTGTGTAGAATGGAAGATGGGAAAGGTATTGCCCTCAAACCAAAATCCTATAGCCGAACATTTGAGTTCCAAGGTTTCCATGAAAGAACAGAGTTAGCCGGTGGAAGCATGTACTCTCCTTCCTTTACATGAAAAAGTGCCTAAAGGAGCTCCACAACCATCCCCTCACACACAGTATGCTAAAAAGAAGAATCTTTGATATCCAAGTCTAACCGCCCTTGCCAATGTTTAAAGAAGATACGTCGAAATCATTTGCGTCCACCACGCGCAATTTCTCATTCACTCAATCATTCTTGTCGTCCCATGGTTCACCGTTTGCTTTGCTTCACTGGACATTTCAATGGAGCTCCGCATGTTGATAGATGCCCCTTGAGGAAAGGCTCTGATACCAAGTGTTATGCACGGGTTTAGGACCCTTCTTTGTGCGGAAGCGTGTTTGAAGGAGCCGAAGCGTGTTCGAAGGAGCAGAAGTGTGTTTGAAGGAGCGGAAGCGTGTTTGAAGGAGTGGAAGAGTGTTTGAAGGAACAGAAAAGTGTTTGAAAGAGCAAAAGCGTGTTTGAAGGATTAAAAGCAATTTAGATTGAAGCTCTGTTCACGACCCGCTCAGAGGATCATTCCGAAGTAAATTGTCATGCTGACTTGCCAAAATGTAGCCCTCATAGAGGGCGGCTAGATAAACGTTAATCACCGTTTTGGGTCATAGATTTCATCCTTGTGGAGAGTAGGCCAGATATAATAACCAAGCACTCATGAAAAGGTTGGAGGAGCATTGTTGTTACCAGGAATCTACTTGACTCAACTCAAGAGCCAAATTGAAGCTGATGTTGAATTTAAGGAAGTAGGCTAACATATATGCTTCCTAGTGCATCGTTGCCCCTAGGTCATGAGACACCAACTTCACATCCAAGACATGGGAGGAGCTCAAGATCGAACTTAGGAGGAAGCCCCTCTATTTTGGTCGTCACCCCAAAGATGCTCACCCGTGAGGCACAACATCGAGCAAGGATATGCAACAAAACATAGAACCAAGCATCTCATACCAAAATAAGTTTGAGTGTCCATGGCACGTTGTGGGTTGATAACAATCCACCTGTTGGAATTCCAATGCATGAGCGTAGACTATGGTTCACTAAATGACCATTAAGGGAATGTTTTTTAGAACACTCCTTGGAAGCTTTTTCCCATCTTATATAGATAATCTACATCCCTAAAAATGTTTCTATTGTTCTAAATTTCATTGATATAATTCCTATGCTCAGCTTTTTCCTCCATCTTCTTTGCATCCTTTGTGCATTTTGCAACCCTACTCAAGCATCATCAGCTCTTTCTTCTACTTTAACCAATACACATGACGTAGTGAGATTCACTATCTAAAACAAGGGCAATTGTCTCCACAAGTCCTTGAAATGGCATTATGTGAACAATGAGACTTCCATTGACAATCAAAAGTTTCTTTGGCTTGAGCTCATTGCTCAAATTCCTATAGGAAACTTTAATCTGTCAAAGGCATGAACAGATAACAATTGATATGAACGTTTTACATAACATACATAACTGCGTTGTTGTGCAACCATAAATATGGCATGATATGCTTGTATGGCACGGAAGAAAAGCCGGCAATGTGTCTATTCATAATTTATATTTACAATATGAAATACACATCGTGAACAATATCAGAGGAATGTGTGAGCAATAAATATGGAGAAGATAATTCGCGTCACCAATTGCGTTACAATCATCACCAAAATAGAGGTAGTAAGCACGTTTAGGGTCAGAAGGGGAAGCCGTGCATGCAAATGCAAGCAAGAGAACGGAGAAGGGAATTCAGTAAGCTCACCGATGATGGCATACAAGCTCCAACCAAGCAGCGGAAATGCCTGCCATGGCGCCTCCGCGCCTAGCAGCAGAAGGAGGAGCAGAAGAAGAAGTGCTTTTCCCGCTCTTTTCGTCGGCATCCTCGACACGGACAAGGTACACTTCAAGCACGTTTGCTTTGCTGATGACGAGGTTAGGGAGATTGGTTGACGGAGAGGACTTACCGGCGCCGCTCTGAAGAAGCACACCATCATCCACAGCTATGGGGGGCTGCGCAGAGGAGACTGCGCTATGAGTGAGGAAGGCCGAGCAGCAATTCTCGACCCCTGTTGGTGCGTGCAAGAGCTTGAAGGCAGCATAGCTCATGATGTAGTAGCAGTTGGTGTTCGTCGTGGGTGCCCCCCTGCTCCGAGTTTTCAAACAATGCGAATTCCGGAGGGGAGGGAGAGGAAATGCTACCTATATACAAAACTAAGAATGAGATACACATATAGCGTGCACAATAGCTCATATGTCTTGAAACTGAGAAAGTCCTGAGTTCAAGTCTTGGCTAGACATATCCATAAGTCTCTCATGATGGGTGTCTTTACCTTACGAGGTTAGGTGTGTGAGTGTGTATTTTCAATTCATTGTACTCTCAAAAAGAAAAAAAAGAATCATGGATATGAGGATGGAGTGATCAAAGGATAATATGAAATTGTAATCACGATCTATATCATACCAAATAGCACGTGATCCCTTAATATGCAAATGAATTGATGTAGGCATGAAACCCAAAAGACCCCTCACAAGAATTTTGGATAAACTAAGAGAGAATGGGGAAGGGGAACATGAACTAGGGTTTATTTCGTACTAGCTCACAAAATACACAATGAAGAGAAGATGTGTGCCATACCATTGCATAGGTGTATTTTCATGACCTCATTACGTCACACACTCATCCATCAATGCCACGTAGTCATCTCACATAGCTATTAACTAATTTTCAAATATTCTAGTTCGTTTATTGCAAAGGCCAAAAATTTATAGTGTCCTTCTTAAAACCCTTAGGGTATGCTTGAGGAGCCAAACTCACCAACATAGTAGAAACCTCTTTTAGGTCAAGGATGAGAGCAACAACCATGCATATGGAAGTCCCAAAACCTTGGAGGCCCAAGGATGACTCAATAATTAACGATTTGAAACCTTCCCACTTCATTGGTGAGCAAAAAGATTATAACAAATGTGCAATCCAAGGTTTCTTACTAAATCAACTACATCTTTTGAAGGATTTCACTCAATAGGGTATTGAAAGTGCCCCATTTCAGAGGACCCAAATTCTTTAGTTGATGAGATTGAAGGGATTGAAATCCATCCCAAACTTGAGGTTCTTTTCAAGAACGATTTTCTACTAAAGATGAGGAGGAATGCAATAAGAAAAATGAGACAAATTATTGCAAAGAGACCGCCTTTGACATGCTTACATTTCACATTGTATGCAAATTATTCAAAAGTTTTAGAAATTATATGAATTTCACAAGATCATGGGATTGTATGTGGTCTACATGATACCATTAAGCACTACGTCAAGCAAAATGCCCCTAAAGTTCATGAGGATTTCATCAATCTTGCATGCATCTATGTCAGTCATTCATGGCAAGGTAGGGTATTTTTTTGGACAACCTTTAAAGCTAATGTATTTTCCACCTCTAAGTGAAAGACAAGCCTTCATGCTGGGAAGTATGCATGTTCTAAAGCAACACAAAATTTGGATGGAAGACTTCAACTTGAAGAGTTAGACAAAGCTAGAGAAAGAAGACTTATGCTTTAAGTGTTTATTCCCATGCTATTTCATAGTTGAAATCCACTTGCAAGGAAAAAAATAAGTTCGAAGAATGATTCCACCTCATGAAAACCTTGAAGCAAGACTTGCCAAAAGACTAAAGTGCTTCTTGAGAACATCATGCATACCTCTTGTTCAGCTGATTCGATGTGGATGCCAAAGTACTTGTTCAAGCTACATGATCCCATGAAAAGGTGGAATGTTTAGGTCATTATAGATGATTTGGTTACCCATAATTTTATGAGTTATCCAATAGTATACAATCTCAAGTTACCAAAAAAAGGGGGAAACTTTTTTTCTACAAGCATGTCATGGAGATGGTGTAAGGTCATGGCAAGCAAGTCTTGGATATGATGATATCCAATTTGGAAATCAAAATAAAATGATTTATTGAAAGTAGAACTTGAAGCACACCATTGTACACAGGTATGGGGGGTTGCAAAGAGGAGATTGTACTATGTGTAAGGGAGGTTCAGTAGCGATTCCTAACCCCTATCAGGGCATGTAGGAGCTTGAAGCATCATAGGGTTAGGGTTTGTTGTTGGTGCCCTCTACTTTGAGGTTTGAAACAAGACAAACTCTTGAAGTGATGGAAAGGAAATGCTGGACAACATGCAATTCATTAAGACACAAAATGATCCCAAGATCTAAACTCATGTATGCTATTTTTTTTCAACAACAATAAGTTGGGTATCAACTTCAAATATATGTAGATAAATTTTGATTAGGATCAATTAATTTTTATGGTTGCTCCCATATTACCCATTTGTAAGATAGATGAAAACATGTGGATGTGTATTGAGCATTATGTGTGGAATGATAATAATAATAATAATAACAATGGGGAAAGTTTTTATAATATATTTTGTGAATGAACAAAGCAAAAATGCTTTGTGAGGATAACTTGTATGACAAACAATCGAAATTGGAAGTATTTAATCAAGAAGTTATATACATTTTCCATATTATTTTTGAGCAAAAAAAGTATAGCTAGATATAGAAACCCTCCTAGACTAGCCACATCTCAACAACATTATAGAGCTTAAACATTTCTTTCCATTACTTGTATCATTGGTTTGCGATATTTGTTTGGGGTGACATTAAAAAATAAAGTAAACTTAAGCAAATACTTCTGTGGTTTGAAATGATGTTAATATGGGCTGAAAAATAACAAATTGTCAAGCTTATGTGTGGTGTGTACATCCCACAAAGGGTACAAAGTTTTGTCGGGGCATTCCTTAGTTGAAAGGGGCTTGAGTGCTTGTAGAAAAAAAACGAGCACAGAAGAAGAAAGAAAAATTGTTCCAGAAGCCTTTGTGCCTTGATTAACATAAAGTATTACAACATATTTCTCTAGAATAAAACAAAATGATCTTTGTGCATAACCCTTTTAAGACAAAGAAATACACACATATGTACAAAAAATCTCACAATTACTTGTGAAGTCAACCTTTACACAAGTCCTTCACCTTGTCCACAAGCTTTCCTATGTGCACTCCTTGCAATCAAGCTTCCAAGAAGGTTACAGGATAGGTAATTGTTGACCTTCAACACCTCCTTGATTATACTTTTTCACACTTTAGTTGCTCTCTATGCACAATCTTTCTATACTTTCTCACCTTCTCTACAAACCTTATCTATCTACACACTAACTAACCATGTGTGTATTGATCTCTCTTTCTCTCATAGTGTAGTGTATGTTCTTGCTCTCTTAGTCTCCCTCGATAGATAGTTATATAGATAGACAG
>CM035410.1:70498388-70513388 GCA_020310875.1 Ceratopteris richardii
AAGGAAGCAATCTTAAACCTTAGATTCCATGTAAGTTTTCTATATCTCATGTTTGGTTAAGATTTTGGAGAAACTAATGCTGCCATTGCATTTGGAACATGCCAAAACCCCAAGATCGATTGTCTATTTATTGAATTCCGACACTAGGAGGTCTTGTTTCAAGTTGATGACATCATCAATTTGTAACCGCCACATAGCACCGCCTTTGAACACCTATGAAAGGAGGGGTTGGCCACATTCATTTTTAGTCTTGCCAATGCTAGTCTTGGGAGCTCAAGGAGTCGTGACCGCCAAGTATGTACTCTCCAAGTTCTAGTTCCAGTTCTTGTCTTGTTCCTTGTTCTAGTCTTGTCTAGTCTAGTTCTTGGACATTCTGTCTTGTCCTCTTGTAATCTCATAGTACGAGATCTTGTTGATTTCTTTCTTGTATCTAGTTCATCTTCTAGAAGGGAGTTCTTGTAATCCAGGTATCTTGTTTCATACTTACGATCCCCAGTTGTGGGATCTCCTGTATCATCTCTAGTTGACTTTGACAACTATCAGTCCCAGGTTGTGGGACATCCTGAATCAGTCACGTATTCTTGTTCGTTTTCCCTTTGTGGATGTTCTTGTAATCAGAAGTGTATTTTCGAAATCTTGTCCATTGTAGTAAGACATCACAATCTAGTGCTCCCTTGACAGGAAGGAATTCAAGATATCAGATCTTTGAATCCTCAAATACTTCTTTGGCATTGAGGTTATGTACAAAAAGGATTGTCTCTACTTGATGCAAAGAAAATATTTGTTGGATGTGTTGTACAGGTTTGGAATGAGTGGATGCAAACCACTAAAGCAACCAATGGATGTAAACACCAAACTTAGCTCTACCTAAGGAGAAGAGCTTGAGGAGATTCATACCTATAGGAGCCTAATAGACTCACTTATACATGGAACCATAACTAGACCTAATTTGGCATTTAATGTAGGAGAACTTTCTCAATACATGCATGCTCCTACTAATGATCATTTTAATGCAGCAAGAAGGATACTCAGGTACATAAAAGGTACAATAAATCAAGGAATTTTTTATGCTTATGGAGGATCACTAGAGCTCAAGGGATATGCAGATGCGGATTGGGCTAGCTCCAAATATGATAGAAGGAGCACCACAGGTTATGTGATCATGCTACGAAACAATTGTGTGTCATGGAGTTCAAAGAAGCAACCCACAGTTGTTTTATCTTCAACTGAAGCTAAATATAGAGCCTTGGTCAAAGTTACTTGTGATATAATGTAGATGAAAAGATAATGAAAGACTTGAATATGCATGTTGGATCAATTCCTTGTTTGGAGATAATATATCAAGCATCTATCTTGAAAACAATCCTATGTTTCATGCAAGGAGCAAACACATCAAAGTTAACTATCATTTCATAAGGGAGAAGGTGCTTAAAAGGAAGTGGATATTCATCATGTAAGTACAAAGGAGCATGTAGCTGATTTACTAACAAAGATCTTACATGTTGGAAAGCTTGCTAAGCTAAAGCAAGCCATACAACTCAAGGAGCCAACTTCAAAAGAAAAAGGAACTTGAGCTTGAGGGGGTGTTAACAGATATGCATTTCTAGGGCAAGCTCAAGCATTGTTTTTCACTAAATAACTTCATTTGAAGGATTTTGAACCTTAGGAAAGTCAAACAACATTGTTTGAAGGTGAAACCTTATCCAAAAGGAAGCATTGGGCCACCAAGAACCACCCCAATGAAGGGACGAAGTCACAAGGCAATTGAAGAGACAAGGAGGGCATGCGAAGAGACATGTATCACATATATAGAGTCATACAAGGATCTCAAGGCCATATAAAGACCATCCAAGCTCATTCTAGGTGTATGTGGATGCTAGTAAGTTGAATTGCTCCTTATATATGTGCCATTGAGCATATTCTCTCACATATGCTCATATTCTCTTGTATATCTCTCCCACCCTTTCTGTTGGAGATAGATGTCTGCGGAAGCACGCGAACAGCACAAGGAAGAAGAAGAAGCTTGGAGCACAAACACACAATAGTGAATGTATTACTAGAGAATGTACAAAGATAAGTAGCCCATTAGGGCAATAGGCGTATATACAAGCCGGGGGAAAAAAAACCTCCTAAAGAGGGAAAAAAGTGCCTCGGCGGTCCTAGTGTGTTCACACACATCACTACCTAAATATATCAACAAATCCCCCCTGGGAGTGATGCGGTGAACAAGGAGCTGGCACTCATGTATAAGGAAGTGCCAAGCTATGTGAAAATCACTCCACAAAAGGAAGTAAGCCCAAAGCTTTGCGGAAAGCTTCAAACTTCTCCCTAGGCAGAGCCTTCGTGAAAAGTTCTACAATGTTCTCCTGCGTGGGCACATATGCCAAGCTGATCTCCCCAGCAGAGAACCTCTCCCTGACATAGTGATAATGCACCTCAATGTGCTTAGTGCGAGCATGGAACACAGGGTTCCTCGCAACTGCCAATGCGCTCTGACTGTCAGTGAAGATGGTGGTGGTAGAAGACTGGCCAACACCCAAATCAGCCATAAGGCGGCTGAGCCACACACACTCAACAGTCGTTGTGAAAGCTACCCTATACTCACAACTGGAAGTGGCCACAGTAGGCTGCTTCTTGCTCAACCAAGATATACATGAGCTACCAAGCATGAAGCAAAAACCACTGGTGGACACACGAGTGTCATAGCAACCAGCCCAATCTGAGTCAGAAAAAGCATGCAAATCTGGCGATAGTGATCCCCCCTTGGGATAAAACAACCCCAGTAGCCGAGTACCACTCAAGTAGCGAAAGATGTGCTTAGCCGCCTTCCAATGCGTGACTCCTGGGCAATGCATAAACCTGCTCATCTGTGAGACATCAAACTGAATATCTGGCCGAGTAATGCATAAGTAAATCAAGCATCCAACAACCTGCTGATAGAGAACAACATCAAATGCATCTCCAGCATCATGAAGACTCAATCGTAAACCTGTCTCCATAGGAGTGGCAATAGGCTTACAGTCTTCAAGGCCAAAATGTTGCAATAATGTGTCAATATATTTCGTTTGACACAAAGCCATTCCACCATCAACTTGCATAAACTGAATGCCCAAATAGTGATGCAAATGCCCCAAATCAGACATCTCAAATGAGGCATGAAAATCAGCATTAAAATCAGCAATATGCTTCTCAATAGGACCAGTGAGCAGCATGTCGTCAACATAGACAACAATGATCAGAAGCACATCATTAGCACGCTTAACATATAAGGTGCTTTCAGTTGGACTGTTCTCAAAACCATGTGCAATCAGATAGGCATGTATCTTCTCATACCAAGCACGTGGTGCTTGCTTTAAACCATATAACACCTTCTTTAACCTGCACACCTGGTTTTCATGCCCTTTCTGCACAAAGCCACGGGGCTGAAAAACATACACTTCTTCATGCAAGCCACCATTCAAAAATGCTGTTTTAATGTCCATCTGATGTACATTCCAACCATGATGGGTTGCAAGTGCACAAATGCTCCGAACAGTAGTCATACGGCATGTAGGTGCAAAGGTCTCATGAAAATCAATGCCTCTTTCCTGCGCATAACCCTTTGCAACAAGCCTAGCCTTATACCTATCAACTGTACCATCAGGTTTACGCTTCAGCTTGTATACCCACTTAGTGCCAATGGCCTTCTTGCCAAGAGGCAAGTCACATAAAGACCATGTACCATTCTTCATTATAGCATCATATTCAGATTGCATAGCAGCCATCCAATTTTTTGAATTTTGTGCTTCATCAAAAGAAATAGGCTCATTCTCATCACAGAGGCTAGACGGAGCCATAGCATAGCAATCTGATGCAAAGGAGGCACTATGAGAGCCTGGACGAGTACGATATGACAAAGGTGCATCTAATTTGCTATCACGCAAAGTCTGCACCAGCCATTTTGGCATAGTTTTTGCTTGCTCAATATCAGCTCTCTCATCAAGTGCATCATGTAAATCTGCATCAGAAATGGAATGATCTGCATCATCATATGAAACCTGCAAAGGCTGAGAAGTTGCCGCATTAGGACCAGCACTAGACTATCCACTTGTAAAAAGAGGCATCAAAGTATCATACATGTCTTTAGAGCTAACAGATGTCTCCTTAGTACATGAAAGCAATGGCTGAATAACATCTTCCACAAAGACAACATCACGGCTAACCAGAATGCGTTTAGTCTGTGGATGATACAAACGATAGCCTTTACTTTCAGAACTGTACCCAACAAAAATACATTTTACTGCCTTATCATCCAATTTTTTGTGATGTTGTTCAGGCACTAGTGCATATGCCAAACAACCAAAAACCCGCAGATGAGCAACAGATGGCTTGCGATCATGCCAAGCCTCATATGGAGTGATAGACTGTGGCGCTTTAGTGGGACACCTGTTAAGTACATATGCTGCACACATGACAGCCTCAAGCCAGAAACTATGTGGTAAAGCCTGACTCTTGACCATACACCTCGCCATCTCCATGATTGACCTGTTCTTCCGTTCAACAACTCCATTCTGTTGAGGTATATACGGCACTGTACACTGGTGTTTTATCCCACGTTCAGCCAGAAATGCATTAAAATCAGAAGACATATATTCCCCCCCTCGATCAGAACGGAGGGTGCCCATTTTACATGTTGACAGATTTTCAGCCAAAACCAAAAACTGTTTGAAGAACAAAAACACTTCAGACTTTGTCTTCAATGGATATACCCATGCATGCCTGGAAAAATCATCAATTAAAGTCACGAAGTAAAGATAGTTTCCAAAAGAAGGTGTCTGCATAGGACCACAGACATCACTATGTACAAGCTGCAATTTCTGCGTAGCCCGAACTAAACCATCTTTTGGAAAGGAGGAACGCTACATTTTGCCCAAAATATGGCCTTCACATACATGTTTTCCAGGTGCCTCAAGCTTGGGCAGAGAAGACACCATATCAGATTTCTGCAGGCGTAGCAAACTAGCAAAATTCAGATGACCAAAGCGTGCATGCCCACGACATAAAATGCCAGAAGCACTAATAACATCGCCATTTGACAGATCATGAACTGTACATCTGTCATCAACAAATTTCACAACCAAGCCAATCTTGGCTAATGCAGAAACTGATAACAGATTCTTCTTGATCCCTGGCACAAATAAAGCATTTGACAAGGTGAAAGAACTACCATCAGCAGTAGTCAGAATGATCTTACCAACTCCCATAACAGGATAAGAGGAGTTGTTGGCGCATGTGATAATATTCCCTGTAGGGGCAGGCTCGAGTGAAGAGAAGAAATTGCGCTGCGAGGTAATATGTTTGGTCGCCCCACTGTCAAAGTACCAAACATCTGAGTCCACTGCAGACATGCACTGCTCATGAGAAGATGGGACAAAACTGCAAACAGTAGTAAATGCCCATTCTTCTTCCTGCACAAGATTTGCAGACTCTATTTTTGGTGTAGAGGCCTCTGTAACAACCATTCAAGCCTCTTTCTTCTTTGCCTCTTTTGCAGCCAGTTTTGGACAGTTCTTTATGATATGATCATTCCCTTTACAGTACTTGCAAAACAATTTCTGCTTTTCTGATTTCTTCTCATCTTTATCCTGGTTCTTCGAATGTGCAACATTTGTAGATTTCTGCTTACTAGTAGAAGAGCTCCATTTTCCTTTGCCCTTCTGACTAGCCAGGAAAGCTTGATCTGCAACACGCATAATGGACCTATTCTGCCTGGACTGATCTTCTTGCAACAGAACAGAGACTAACTGCTCAAATGATAAGGCATTCGGATTGCCTTTCATCATCAACCGAAGAGTAGAAGCAAAACTCTGATATGAATCAGGAAGACCATTCATAATGGTCTGCACAAGTGAGCTATCTGGTATAACCTCATCAGCAGAAATCAATTGTTCCTTCAAATCTTTGATCTTTGTTAGGAAACTGTCCATAGAATCACCTTCATTCAACTCTCCAACTGTTTTCGGAGGTAAGCAACACGAGCCTCATTCCTAGCTTGGTACAATGTGGTTAGTGTATCCCAAGCATCCCTAGCTGTTCTGCAAGAGCGAATATGAGGAATAATGGCACGTTTGATAGAAAAAGCTATCAATGCATGTGCCTGGGCATCTCTGCCATCCCAACGAATTTGCTCTGTAGTAGGTGCAACAGAAACAACAACATGAACAGGAATCTGCAGAATATCATCTTCGACACCATCTTCATCAGTTCCAGCACCTGTATTTGCAGTACCTGTAGTTGCAGGTGTAACAGGACGTCTTTCAACACCCTGCACAATGTTCCACAATCCTTTTGCAACCAATACATGTCGCATCATATAAGCCCATAATGGGTAGTTGGTACCATCCAACTTATCCTCAATAGCCAACATACAGAATACATCACTACTTTCAGCCATGGCCGGTGACTAAAATACCTTGATGCATAAAATTGATTGTATCTCAAAAATTTGAACAGAACTGCCCAGACGAGTTCTGCTAGACCTGTAGCAAACTTCGAGATGCTTAAACTGGTGAACAGAAACTGGTATATACCTTTGGCACAAAAAGATGAAATAGCCTGCACAAGCACTGCGATAGTGCGTTCGGAGGCCGAAACGAGCTCAGATCGCGATTTCGGCACCACAGAGCGAAGCAGTTTTGATCTCGGAAACACGTTGAGTATGCTCACCAAAATTCGTGCGATTCTGAGACTACAAACGGAGGAGTGTCGACGACACCCTAGATGAAGCGATGACCTGCTCTGATACCAATTGTTGGAGATAGATGTCTGCAGAAGCACGCGAACAGCACAAGGAAGAAGAAGAAGCTTGGAGCACAAACACACAATAGTGAATGTATTACTAGAGAATGTACAAAGATAAGTAGCCCATTAGGGCAATAGGCGTATATACAAGCCGGGAAAAAAAAAACCTCCTAAAGAGGGAAAAAAGTGCCCTGACGGTCCTAGTGTGTTCACACACATCACTACCTAAATATCTCAACACTTTCCAAAGGGTGCTGAATTTCTATAGCAGCATGTTAGGACTTCATTTTCTCTTTGTAGGAAGCTCCATTTTGAGCATTCTTGTACTTTTTTGAAAGCTTATAAGGAATCCATTCCATATGAGAATAATTTTTGAGTAAAAATCGTATTGTACTATGAGATATAGCTATTTCTTTATCTAATGTTCTATCCCAAAACCTGGTAGGAAAATCGACCTCTCTTCTGTGATTAAGTTGATAGGTCTAGACACGTCCAATTCCAGTGATTGATATCTCATTGGAAAGCCCTTATTGTTCAATGTGTGGATAAAAGGGTTTGTTGATTGCATTTGAGAATTGTGAGTTATACTAGTTCTAGTGAGAACTAGTTTGAGGGCAGATAGGTCTGAGTAGGGTCTAAGCTTCTTATTGTGCATTTGGAAGAGAAATCTTCCAACAAAAGATAGAGAGATGGAGAGAAAGATACACAAATAGATAGACAGACCAGTAGATAGATAGATAGATAGATCGATCGATAGGTAGATAGATAGATAGATAGATAGATAGATAGATAGATAGATAGATAGACATACATACATACATACATACATGCACACACACACACACACACTATATATATATATATATATATATATATATATATATATATATATATATATATATATATATATATATATATATATATATATATATATATATATATATATATATATATATATACATATATATATATTTGTTGTTGGAGATTCACTCACTAATTAGACATAAAGACCTGAATATGTATGAAGGATAAAGAAAGACAAAGAGAAGCAGAAACAAAGTATTCATAAAAAATCAAAGCCTTAGTGAAGGGATAAATTCACAATTGTAACATATAGTTTGTAGAAACTTCCAGAATCACGAGTTTTTGAATCTCGGATCAAAAATGTATGTATGAGAGAGTTGAGAAAGTGCTTAAATAGTAGAAGATAGAAAAAGATATACAGAAGACGTGAAGGCGCATATATGTAGAGATGAATAATAGAACCTGAAATGTCAGGTATTCATCTGAGAGAGAGATGGTAAGGAAGAACTACTCAGCATAGCAGAGTTTTCCATGGCTATGAGCAAAGTGAGGCCAAGCCATTTTTGTACACATCTTCTCTAATAGAAAACACATATTTATGTGGAAAGACCTGAGTGCATTCTTCTCGTGTGAAGAAATCTAAGTGATTTCATGTTACTGTGAAAGTTAGTTAACAATTACAGTTTTCTCAATAAAAATTTTTCGGTACTTCTGAAAGTTAGATTTCACAGCACAGTGTAAAGTTTTTCACGAGTGATAGCTCATCTTGAAGCTAGTAGTGTCAAGTACAAACTGACCAAAAGAGATTTGTGAAACGGGACATGTACGCGTAGTACTGTGTCTGACAGTAAAGACATCCAAAAATGATGAAGTTTTTCTCAAACTTCAGATAAAGTTCATTTATTAAAGGAAGTTTAGGTATTACTTCCTTATCTCATCTACAATCTTTTGAAGTAACTACAATTAGATTTGCAGTTAATTCCAGTAACATTCCGATGAGATTTCGGTAACTTTCTGGTGATATTCCGGTAACATTCTGGTGAAGTTCCGACGATATTCTGGTGGTTTCAAAACATAGTTTTGATACACTTAAGTGACAAAAAGATTATCTAACAGTAAGCAAGCACAAAATTGTAAAGTCTGAAGTAAATCAGTTCAGAATTAAAGACTGAAGGAAAGGCGAAGTTTCTGTAAAGTGAATTCTCAGAATTTACTAAATACAGTAGTAAAGTTTTTAGGTTGCTAAGCTACTGATGATTATAGAGGTGTTCTAACATCACTTTAGCTTAGTTCTTGTGGTGTGGCAAATTCCGCAACTAAGTTTCAACTTTCGTTGCATCAACAAGTGGTATCAGAGTAGAAAAGGTTCTGAAGAGAAGAAAAGGTTCTCAAGAGCAAACAGAAGTAAAGATACAAGAAATTTGAAGAATTGTTCACAAGAAAGGTGAAGATTGAGGTGATTAACAACAAACGGAATCAGAGAAGCATTCTGAAGTCATTCTCAAGGGTAAAGGTTTATAAAAGGTAAAATTCTTTAACGTTATACTCACCGACAGTAACAGAAACAAGAAGATTATGGCAGATCACATTTCTATTGACAAATTGGACAGAGATAACTATCCCGCATGGGTAATGTGAATGGAAGCCTTACTTATGAGTAAGGACTTAATGATATATGTGATAGGAGAAGAAAAGAAGCCTACTTTTGGAGACGATAGCCAACCGAAGAAAGAAGAGTTAGAAGCCTTGAAGCTGTGGTAGAAGAAAGATGCAACAACAAGAGCTTATATCTACAATACTATTACAGATCATCTATTACCGTAGAGGTCTGGAGAAAGCGGAAGACATATGGAGTGCATTGGAAGATCATTTTCAAAACATTACCAAAGCTAGGAAGGCTGGCTTTTACAACGTTCAAGAAAAAGCAAAGTCAAAGCATTAGTGATTATGTCACTAAAATGAAGGACTTGGCAGATAGTCTTGGATCTATTGATGAGGATATCGAAGATCACAGGTTAATAGCGCAAGTGCTTGCAGGATTGAGAGGATATGAAAGGTGGAAACCTTTCGTACTCTCAACGGAACTTTCATTAAATCATTTTGTACCAGATTTAAATCAGTTGCTTGGACTAATGCTAACATTTGAGCAAGATTTGAAGACAGAAGGAGATAAAGGACATAGTTCTGCTATGTACGCAAAGAGTAAGAAGAAAGGTGACAAAGGAAAGGAAAAAGATGAAGAAGAGATGACTACTCAAGCAAATTATGCAAGAGGAAGAGGTAATTTCAGAAGTAAAAGTAGAGGTAATACAAAAGGAAGAGGTAATCAGAATAACAACAAGAAGTCTTGTTGGATTTGTGGTTTAAGCAATCATTTGGCTCATGATTGCTGGCATAATTTTCAAGGATAAAGTCAGAATAAAAATAACAATAGTAGAGGTAGAAGTGGAAGATATCAAAGAGGAAGACAAAGCCAAAGAGGCGGATATGGTAGAGGTGGAGCAACAAGTTGGGGACAGAATCAGTCTCACACCACTACCTACTACAACTATGCAAATGATACACAGAATGACAATCATACGACGTTGATGATGAAATCGATAAGCATGTCAGAGAATGAAGATCTCAAGGTATTCTATATTGACTTTGGTTGTTCAAATAATTTGTCAGGAAATATAGAATTGTTATCAGAATTGGAAGGAGGTATTTCAAATCATACAGTACAAACACGTGATAACACAAAACATAATGTGCGGTCAATTGGAAAAGTAAAGTGTAAGAATGGAGCTGACTTACTAACAAATGTTTTTTATGTTCCAACAATCCCAAAGAATTTGATCAGCATGGGACAGATAGTAGAAAAAGGTTTTCAAGTCAGGTTTACAAATGAAGGAGTATTTGTTGAAGATCCAAAGAAAGGATACAAACAAATTGTCCATGGTAAAAAGGAAGGTAGACTTTTTACTCTTAAAGTACAAGGGAATGTTGGTCAAGCTTTAATCACACATGGTGATAAAGCATTTACAGAATTAGACCTCTGGCATAAGAGGTTAGGACACTTTAATGAAAAAGGAATCAAAACTATGGTGGAAAAACAATCTGTACGAGGATTACCAAATATGAAAATCAACATATGATTCTCAAATGTGAAGCCTGTCAGATGGGAAAAGCCCACAGGTTACCATTTCAGAAAAATGGTTACAAACACGATGGTGTGCTAGAGCTCATACATACAGATGTATGGGGACCAACAAAAGAAGGATCTATCAGCGGCTCAAGGTACTATGTTCTTTTTATTGATGATGCAACAAGATGGATAACTCTTTATGTTTTGAAAGAGAAGTCAGAAGTGTTTGGAGCTTTCAGGCATTTTCATGCATATGCTGAAAGACTTACAAGACAAAAACTCAAAAAACTAAGGTCTGATGGAGGAGGAGAATATTTTTCTCAAGAATTCAATGATTATCTGTGGAATGCAGGTATCAAAAGAGAATTAACTTGCAGGTATACACCGCAACAAAATGGAGTAGCAAAAAGAAGAAACCGAACTCTGGTTGAGTTTGCCAGGGCAATGTTAAAGGGGAAGAATTGTCCAAACTATCTTTGGGCTGAGGCTGTAAATATAGCCACATATCTTGTAAACAGATTACCATGTACAACTTTAAATGGAATGACCCCTTATGAAGCTTGGTGGGGTAAGAAACCAACACTTGATCATTGCAAAGTTTTTGGATCAGTAGCTTATGCTTATGTACCATCACAACTTAGACATAAGCTTGAACCAAAAGTTGAAAAATACGTGTTCATCGGATATGATGAAAAGCAGATGGGTTATAGACTATGGAGTCCTCTAACCAAACAGTTTATTGTTTCCAGAGATGTGACATTTGATGAGGAGAAGAGCTGGTATGCATATAAAGAGCATAATGATGAAACAACTGACGAAGATGTTAGTGAATCCAGGTATTCAGATACACCGTAATGAAGGTTCAGTACGCAACCCAAGAAATCCAACTGTCGTTTAAACTTTGCCGTATGAACCTGGACCTCGATACTAAGACAACTTAATACAACTCGGATACCAGAAGTGCTACCACAACTGTATAGACTTTGCCACACACTTGTAGAACATTTCAAGAAAAGAGACAACACGGTACGTGAACTAATTGATACTCACAACCGCAATGGATACCAACAGACAACAGACAAGACGAAACACAGATACACACAGAATACTCAGAAATTCGACAAGATACTCTGAATTAATCAACTCGACACACAGTAACGCTACAGACAAATCACCCAGACAGACAGTTTGGTGATCTCTCAAACGTCTATAAAGTTAACAAACAGAACAGATGTCGACGGCAGACAAGACAAGAGGCGAACATAAAACTCAGAATACTTGAAATTATGCAAACAAACACTACAGTAATGCCCCGCTCAGTCACCCAGACAGACAGTCTGGTGATCCACCACGAAACGTCACTGGCGCGTCTTTCTTTGATTTATATAACTTTTACAAACTGTCTGTAACAACTTTTTGCTTGTGCGAACAAGATTCAGTTATACATTTCCAATCCGGCGGCCGCTAACAAAGAGATAAGAAGAAATGGAAAAGGTAAATCACATATGCAGGTAAATGGAGATGAAGATCATATGCAAACAAGTACATCCAGGTATGGACCAGTTATGAGAAATGAAGATGCACCGAGATTTGATGACGAAGTGTATTCAGATACACATGAAGAGTATGAACCAAGAAGGTCAAACAGATTAAGGAAACAACCAACAAGGTATTCTTATGATACTTCTTATTCGACTCAAAAAAACTATGCTTACTTAGTAAAGGAAGATGAAGAACCTCAAAATTACAGTGAAGCAAAAGGTAAGAAAAATTGGGAAGAAGCAATGAAGGAGGATTTCAATGCGCTTGAGGTGAACAAGACTTGGGAACTTGTTCCAAAACCAAATGGTAAGAAAGTGATTGTAAATAAATGTGTTTACAAAGTTAAGAAGCTTGCAGATGGAAGAATAGCCATATACAAAGCTAGATTGGTAGTCAAAGGTTATGCTTAGATGCATGGCATAGATTATGTGAAACATTTAGTCTGGTGGCAAAGATGTCAACCATAAGAACATTGATTGCTATAGCAGCATCAAAAGGATGGAAGCTAAGTCAATTGCATATAAAGAATGCATTTCTGAATGGATATATATAAGATGAAGTCTACATGGAACAACCTGAAGGGTTTGTAAGTTCCAGATACCCAAATCATGTTTGCAGATTAAGAAGAGCACTCTATGGATTGAAGCAAGCTCCAAGAGCTTGGAATTACAGACTTGTGAAGTATCTCAATGACCTTGGATACCAAAGTTCAAAGGCAAATGCAAGTCTACTCATTAAGAGAACAGATGAAGGTATGATCTACATTTGTATTTATGTAGATGACATTATAATCACAGGTACCTCAGATGAAGGAATCAAGGAGGTAAAAAGATTGCTTGAAAAAGAGTTCAAGATCAGTGATCTAGGAAAGTTATCATACTTTCTTGGAATGGAAATTACTTATACAGATCATGGTGTATATGTTTCACAAGAAAGGTATCTCCTAAACTTACTGAAGAAGTTTAACATGGAGAATTGCAGAGAAGCTTTAACACCACTTGAAGTAGATCATAAACTCAGCAAATATGATGGTGTAGAGTTTAAAGATATGAGAAAGTATCAATCTTTAGTGGGAGGCTTGATTTATGCTACGCTAACAAGAGCAGATCTTAGTTATGCAGTAGGAGTTCTCTCACAGTTCATGCATTGTCTGAAGGATCAACATTGGGTTGTAGGACAAAGAGTTCTTAGATATATCAAAAGAACTATAAAGGAAGGATTATATTATCCTTTTACATCAGATATAAAGCTGAGAGCATACAGTGATTTAGATGGGCAGGAAGTCAAGATGACAGAAGGTCAACACATGGGTATATGATATACCTGGGAGATAAGCTTGTAAGCTGGAGTTCAAAGAAGCATCATATAGTGGCTTTATCGTCAATTGAAGCTGAGTATAAAGGACTTGTGGAAGCAGCAAAAGAAGTGATATGGATGCAGACCTTGTTCAAAAGCTTGGGTATTGATCAAGGTATACCCATCATACATGGAGACAATATGAGCTCGTTGTATCTTGCAGCAAATCCAGTATTTCATGCAAGAACAAAGCACATAGAGATTCAATATCATTTCCTGAGGGAAAAGTCAATGGAGAAGGAGATTGAAATAGTTTATACTCCTACAAAAGATCAGATTGCAGATATTTTGACAAAGAGCTTGGATGGAGTAAAAACAAGCAGATTCAAAGAAATGGCAGGAATAAAAGAAAAGAAGAATATATGAAAGATCAAAGGATGCTAATTAGTGATTGAGGGGGAGCTGTTGGAGATTCACTCACTAATTAGACATAAAGACCTAAAGATGTATGAAGGATAAAGAAGGACAAAGAGAAGTAGAAAAAAAGTATTCAGAAAAAATCAAAGCCTTAGTGAAGGGACAAATTCATGACTGTAACATATAGTTCGTAGAAATTTCTAGAATCACGAGTTTTTGAAACTTGGATCAAAAATGTATATATAAGAGAGTTGAGAGAGTGCTTAAATAGTATAAGGTAGAAGAAGAGATATAGAAGACATGAAGGCGCATATATGTAGAGATGAATAATAGAACTTGAAATGTCGGGTATTCATCTGAGAGAGAGATGGTAAGGAAGAACTACTCAGCGTAGGAGAGTTTTCCATGGCTATGAGCAAAGTGAGGCCAAGCCATTTTTGTACACATCTTCTCTAATAGAAAACACATATTTATGTGGAAAGACCTGAGTGCATTCTTCTCGTGTGAAGAAATCTAAGTGATTTCATGTTACTGTGAAAGTTAGTTAACAATTACAGTTTTCTCAGTAAACATTTTCCGGTACTTCTGAAAGTTAGATTTCACAGCACAATGTAAAGCTTTTCACGAGTGATAGCTCATCTTGAAGCTAGTAGTGTCAACTACAAATTGACTAAAAGAGATTTGTGAAATGGGACACGTACACGTAGTACTGTGTTTGACACTAAAGACATCCAGCACTGATGAAGTTTTTCTCAAACTTCAGATAAAGTTCATTTATTGAAGGAACTTCAGGTATTACTTCCTTATCTCATCTACAATATTTTGAAGTAACTACAATCGGATTTGCAGTTAATTTCGGTAACATTCTGGTGACATTCCGGTAGCATTTCGGTGATATTCCGATAACATTCTAGTCAAGTTCCGGTGATACTCCAGTGGTTTCAAAACATAGTTTTGATACAGTTAAGTGACAAAAAGATTATCTAACAGTAAGCAAGCACAAAATTGTAAAGTTTGAAGTAAATCAGTTCAGA
>CM035410.1:70523388-70555888 GCA_020310875.1 Ceratopteris richardii
CCTTTCCCGTGGGTGTGAGAAAGGTAGTACCTGGGATTTTTCTTCATTCATATATATATATATATATATTCTATTTCTTTCTAAACGAAAACAAAAGCGTTAGTACCTAGCCGAAGCTTTTATTGTATCGTTAGTTATTTTCCGTGGAATTATTATACAAGTGCTCTCCTATTCCCTGAGAGGGAAATGTGCTTCACTATCCAGTAGAAGAAGAATTAGGTGTCGAATGCATGGCCTTGTAATGTGGCCCTACTATGCATGCTCGAGACTCTTGCAACTCAAGATGTGTGCAAATTGAAGTATCTGGTTGATGTATGCAGATTGATTGGCATTTAGGTATCCAGATCTATTTTAATTTTCGGTGGTTGATTGTATCTCCATAGTTTCTGGTGCTAGGCATAATTCTCAAGTCATACTTCCGCTTTTCCAGCCCTTCGAATATTTGAATGGTTTGTGTTGTGTATTTTTGTTTCTGACCATTCATGTAGTGGCCGATTTTTTTATTCTTCATTTCCATGTCGTACTGATCCTTCTTGTTTATTGATGTTTTGCCTTTGATGATCGTCATTGGTGCATATGATTTGGGAATCCATATCTGCATTCTCACAGGTTGGGCAGCAATCACTTTCCTTGGTATCCAGACTTTAGCAATTCTTTGTGGTTCTTGGAGTCCAGCTTCACTTGTGTCCTTGTACTGTTGTTGTTTCCTGTGTAGAACACAGCTCTGCTGTTGATGATATGCTGTCACCTAATCTTTTCTAATCCAAGCCTGTCTGGTGTGAGGAATGGGATGGATTCTAATGCGTGAAAGTTCGTGACAATATTGCTAACTAGTCCCTCTTGTGCTCGATTCCTCACAGGGGCTTTTATTGCAAACGATGCTAGTAGTGAGGTTCACTAGGTTAGGAGAGTTGCGAGATTAAGATTTGGTGTACTCTCACATGAAGTACTTGTTGGCGGGGTTTCCATAGTGGAAGTGAATGTAAATTCATCATCATGCATGCATAAGTGATCTCTTGGGCCTATACACTTGGCTTTGATGGTTCTTTATTCTAACACATTGAATACCTCATGGTGTCCTATCTTAGCTGATACATAGCCCAAGGCTAATTGGATAGTCACTTCATATTCATATATCCAATGTTGGCCTAACACAAGTTCTTCCAATAAATCTTGATCATGACACACCAAGAATTTTTGTTGCATCGTCTTATTTTCAAGATGTAATGACAATGTAATCTCGCTTATGCATTTAGTAACTTTTCCCCCTATTCCACTCAGATGTGCTTTGGATGGGCCTAATTCTTCCTTGAGCTTCTGAGTCAACGAAGACTTGATACAGATAACAACTGCTCCTGTGTCAATGAGAGCATCCACCAAGTGGTACTCTCCTGTTCCAGTGCCCAAGTTCAAATAAGGTTGCTTTATTTGATGTCTTAGGTTTTCAAAGGCTCTAAAATTGGGATGAGTTCCTCTGCTTGTCAGTACCTTTCATATCTCTCTCTCTCTCTCTCATCCATTCCTTCCATTTCCATATTCGTTCTAGTGCTTCTTGTCTTGCTTCTTCTCTTATTTTTTCGTCCTCTTCTCGCCTATTTTTTGTTGTTAGAAGTCGTGAAATTATTTCCTTTGTCATTGGATCTAAATACTTCTTTACTCGACAACCACTTATATAGTTTGGCAATACTTCTCCATCTAGAGTTGCTAAGCTAATGGCTCCATTGGTAGATATACGATTGATTACCAAGGGACCATATCCTCTTTTCTGTAGTTTCTTTGCATGTTGCTTCAAAGTATAAATCAGGACCAAATCTCCTTCCTTCATATTTTTGTCCTTAATATGAGCATCAAAATATGCCTTCTGTCACCTTTTTGCAGCGTAAATACCTGCCACTGCTTGTACTCTTGTTTCGTGTAATTTTTCTATTTGGTCCAATTGAGTTGATAACTCATGTCCAGTCCATTCATGATTCGTAGCTACTCTGAGAGTAGGTACTAGGAAGTCAATTGATAAGATGGCATTCTGCTTGTACACTAGGTTAAAAGGAGTAGTTCCTATAGCGGTTTTGTATGCTACACAGAATGCCCATAAAGCGTGATGCAATTGCTTGTCCCAATCAGATCTGCCATGGTTAAGAATCTTAGTGAGAAGAGTACATAAGATTTTGTTCGAACTTTCAGCCTGTCCATTGGCTTGTGGATGATAAGAAGCTGATTTCTTATGAATCACTAAAAATTCATTCATTAGAGCTTCTATCACTTCATTGACAAAGTGTGTGCCTCTGCCAATCACAATTTCAATAGGCAATCCAAACCTAGTGAATATGTTCTCAAAGAGAAACTTAGCCGTAGTCCTTGCATTGTTCTTCTTGGTTGCTTTGGCCTCTACCCATTTGGTCAAATAATCTATTGCTACTATTATATACTCGGCATGGGAACCTTTTCCTGGTGGGCTAATAGGTCCTACAAAATCTATCCCCCATTTGGTAAACGCTCTGGTACTCATCATAGGCTTTAGAGTCATTTCATCTCTTCTAATAGGATACTTTGTTCGTTGACATGTATCGCATCTTTGGACGTACGTGGCTGCATCTTGATGTAGAGTTGGCCACCACATTCCAGTGAAGAGAATCATTTTTGCAGTTTTATCTGCAGAAAAATGTCCTCCTGCAGCTCCCGTATGAGCCATCTCTAAGACCCAAATGTACTCATCTTCATGGATGCACATTCGTAGATGATTGTCCTTTCCTCTCTTGAAGAGCTATTTTCCTATGAGAACATATTCCTTGCTTTGCTCCTTGAGGGCACGTTGTCTTGCTAAAGTAGCTCCTTCTGGGTACTCCTGGGTTTTCAAGAATTTTACCAGAGGCATACTCCACCGTGGTGCTACTCTAGAGTAACATAGAGTAGATTTCTCTTCTGGCTTTCGTTCTTGACAAGTTGGGCAAGTAGACACATAGTTATGTGTATCCCTTTGCATGGTTGGCCAGTAGATGCCGAATCTCTTCAATGTTTGCCATGTTCCACTCGCATTTCAATGAGTTTTCCATTGATTTACATGTGCTTTTTGAAGCTACATCTCTTGCTCCTCTTCTTCCACACATCTCATAAGTAACCCACTTCGGTCTTGATGGTATAAGCTTCCTGAGGATTGGTGCTGAACTCAAGTGACTCTTCAATTCATTGAAAGCCTTTTCACATTCTTCCGTCCAAATAAACTGAGATAATAATGCATAAAGGGGTTTAGCAATTATGCCATACATGTGGATAAATCTACGGTAGTATCCACAATGTCCCATAAATGCTTGCACTTCCTTAGCAGTCTTTGGTCTCGGCAAATCCAGAATCACTTTGATTTTGTCTTCCTCCGTTGAAATTCCATTTTTAGAGACAATGTGCCCTAATATTTTCCCTTGTTGAACCATGAAGACGCACTTTTGGAGATTAAGGCAAACTCTATATTGCCGACATTTAGCAAAGATCTTTCTTAGTTCCAAGATATGTTCCAATCGTATAGCTGAATAGGTGCATAAGTTGTCCACATATACCTCCATGCTCTTCCTTAAGAATTCCTTGAACACATGGCACATCAACCTTTGGAAAGTAGCTGGCGCATCAGTTAGACCAAAAGGCATAACCCTAAATGCATACACTCCCCATTCGGTTGCAAAGGTTGTCTTATGTTGGTCTTCAGGAGCAATTGCTACCTGATTATACCCTGAAAAGCCGTCCAAAAAACTATAGAATTCCTTTCCTGCAACCCTTTCCAAAAGATGATCGGTGATAGGTAGTGGGTAACTATCTCGTATGGTGGCGGCATTTACTTTTTTCAAATTAATGCATACCCTTAACTTGCCATTCTTTTTCAGCATGACCACTAAAGGTGATACCCATTCCATGTGTTCGATCTCATAAATGAAGCCGGCGTCCAACAACTTATCTATCTCTTCCTTAATTTTTGCTTAGTAAATATCATTATATGTGTATGGTCTTTGTTTGGAAGGTTTGGCTTCTGATGTCATAGAGATTCTATGGGCACAAATAGAGGGATCTACCCCTTTTAAATCCTTATATGTCCAAGCAAAGACGTCCCTATATTCTCTTATGAGTCATATTAACTCTTGTTCTTCCTCCAATGAGACATCTTGTCCTATAAAAGTGCATCTCTCTTCTCCTTCCTCCCGAACTACTAGTATTTTCTTGGTCTATTCCTTATTGTCGTATGCTATTCCAAGTCACGCTTCCCATCTTGGCATCCAAACTGCAATCTTTCTCTCCTCCACTTCATATTTCTTGAAATATGCAGGTACCTCGAATTGGTCTTGAGGCCTTTTTTCTTCCTCTTCGTTTTCTTTGTTTGGTTCAAGTTCTTCTCCTTGTGTCAGTCCTTGATTCAACCCGTTAGTTATGACACTTACTCTTTGATTTTCACTTTCTGTCTCAATTTGTTCATGTTCCATTTCGATGCTCTCGTAATCCTCTTTCCATTCTTTTTCAATTACTTCACCTTCTTCAGCTTCTTGGAGAACAACCACGTATAAACTTACATCATATCCTTCCTCATCGATGCATTCATTCATGGTCATCACTTCTTCGTTTACGCATACATCAAGAGTAGCTAAAATCTCGATCCAACCATGAGGTTTGAATTCTTCATCTAAGAATATTTGGGGCATGTAGGCCAGATCTTCTACAGATCTAAATACTCCCTGCCTTTGCTGCCATCCTCTCTTCCTTTCTTCTTCCCTTTTAGCTGTCTGGCATATCCATGGATGAGTGTCCTCGTTCATCCATGTTTGGTCACTCGAACCTATATTGTGAATCGATCGATTGTCATCCTCCTTATGTATTAGATTCCATTGTAGGGGGGGAACATCTTGATATGTGTACATATGGAAATTTATTCTGGTCGTGGTTCCCCCATGCTGCAAGTATACAACATCTTTTCCCCAGTCTTGCACCACCTTAAGCTGTCTCATGAAAGGCCTTCCAAGTATCATCTCATAATTGCTCGCTTTTTCAAATTGACAGATTGCTAAGGTGTGCTCGAATTCAACTCCGCATGTAGTAGAAGTTACTTTTTCTAATAATCCTAGGGGTCGTTTAGTGTGTCTGTCTGCCATTTGAATCTTTATCCTGGTTGGTCGTAGAGCTGGTTTTCCACATTTTTCCCAGATTTCTTTGGTAGCAATTCCTACTCCAGCTCCCGAATCTAAGATGGCTTAAGTGGTGTAACCTCTGTAAGTGATGGGGAGGCATGTGTTTCCTTCATCTCCTTCACTGAAATCTCCAACCTTATTGATTGGGATTTTAACTGTGGTAACTTCATTTGGCATCTCATTTTTGTCTGACTTTGTCTCTAATTGACTAGTGAGCTTCTCCTTCAATTGTGGTTTTACCTTCAAGAGTTCTTCCAACGTCAGAGTACAAGGGATTTTCACTTTTTTAAGATGTTTTATAATGTCTGAGGTTTGAATCGATGGGATCTGCTCTTTTCTTCTCACTGAGGGAATGCAATATAATTCAGAGTTATGTTCGTATTCTCCCATGTAGTTTGGCAAAGCCTTCACACTGTCTTCGTCATTTTTGCTCTTGTCAAGTTGCAATAATCCTTCTAAGTTTAATCCAGGTATTGACACTTCAAATTCACCTTCTACTTCTAACTCCTCAAAGGGAGGTTCAATTCCTTCCATTCTCTTCCATCTATCTTCTTGGACTCTTGCCCACAAGTCTTTAGGCCATTCCCCGTTGACTTTGGTATAATGGATCCTTCTCTTGTATTCTCGCAGTAATTTTCACCACAGGTCTCGTCTTTCTTCCCTTCCCTAAGATCACTAGATGTGACATATTCGTGAAATTCCTTTTCGAGAATTCTTGATCTGGGTAGTGGTTGAACGGGTTTTTCTAGGGTCTGTTGAGCCACTTCAATTAATTTCTTACATATCTCCAATCTTTCCTTCTCTAAGTCACCTCTTGGATATTCCCTTTCGTGTTGTTCAATGGTTGGTCATGTTTTTATTCATGCCTAATATGCTTGAATCCACATGGCTAACTCTTCTGGCATAGGGTCAGCCAGAACTGATCCCTGTCAAACCACACCACAGATGAGTGTTGCAAGAATTACAAAAATCAGAGAGGAAGAGGCTACCAAAGAGGTGGATACTCTCAGTCTAGAGGAAGGTTCAACCATCACCAAGGCCACAACAACAATTATAACAACAACTACAACAACAATTACAATGGCAACTACCAAGGAGGATTCAGAAACAGAAAGGACTACAACAACTACACAGAGGAGCAGGATGACTCTCTCTTGATCATGAACATGACTTCAAAGTCAGGTACAAATGATGATCACTTATTTTATATTGATTCAGGGTGTTCAAATCATGTGGTTGGTAATGTTTCACTACTCTCTGATCTTGAGGAACCAAAAGGTAAACATCAAGTCCAAACAGGTGATGATACAAAGCATTCTGTAGTTAAAGTTGGAAATGTGAAAACTAGTGATGGTAATCAGAATTTGTTGAGCAGGGTACTTTATGTACCAACCATTACAAAGAACTTAATGAGTGTTGGTCAGATTGTAGAGAAAGGGTTGCACGTCAGATTCAACCAATATGGAGCATTTGTGGAGGACCCAAGACATGGATTCAAAAGGATAGCTAAAGGAGAAAAATCAGGTAGACTTTTCACTTTTGAGTTGGAAGATACAAAGAACATTGCATTATACAGTTATAATGATCAAACACTTTCACAGCTTGAGATGTGGCACAAGAGATTAGGGCACATAGGAGAAAGGACCTTGAAGCAAATGTGCAGGGACCAATGTGTGCTTGGGATACCTAATGTATCCAAGCAACATATGATTTACAAGTGTGGTGCTTGTCAATTTGGTAAGTCTCACAGGTTACCCTTCTCCAAGAAAGGATTTATGCATGAAGACTATATAGAGCTTGTACACACAGATGTATGGGGACCTTGCAAAGACCCATCAGTTTCAGGTTCAAGGTACTATGTGTCTTTTATTGATGACTATAGCAGATCGACTGTATTATACTTTATGAAGCACAAGGATGAGGTGTTTAATTGTTTTAAGAAATATCTTGCACTAGTTGAAAATCAGACAGGAAGGAATTTGAAGAGACTAAGGTCAGAAGGAGGAGGTGAGTTCTTCTCCAATGAATTTGAGGACTTCTTGCAGGATAGAGGCATCAAAAGAGAAATAACCACAAGGTACTCTCCTGAACAGAATGGGGTAGCTGAAAGAAGAAATAGGTTAATTGTTGAGACAGCTAGATCTATGCTTAATGAGAAGAAATTACCTAACTATTTATGGGTAGAGAGTGTTTCTACTGCCACTTATCTCATAAACAGGTTACCATCAAAGTCACTTGATGGTATGACACCATATGAAGCATGGCATGGTAAGAGACCATCATTGGATCACTGCAAAATTTTTGAATGTGTAGCATATGTACACATTCCTTCACAGGTAAGAGGAAAGCTAGATCCAAAGGCTGAAAAATGTATTTTCATTGGGTATGATTTAAATAAAAAAGGTTACAGGTTTTATAATCCTACCAATAAGGGATTTATGGTAAGCAGAGATGTGATCTTTGATGAGAATGATTCTTGGTATGAGAATGAATGTAGGAAGGTCAAACTACCCTATGATTTGGAAGAAGAATTTCCAAAACTTACAAAGGAGGAACCTACTCAGGATGGAAAGTCAAGTTCAGATGATGAAGATACAATCAATCTTGAAGAGTTCAAGGCATGGAAGTCCAAAGGCAAAATGAAGATGAAGAAGCTTGAGGACATAGCAAAATCTTCAACTCAATCAATCAGAAGGTCTCAAAGAGAAAGCAAAAAACCTATCATATATGGATATGATACATCTCTTGTTACTAAACACTCAGTTTATCTTGCCAAGGATTTGTTAAATGAAGAACCAGGTTCATATGAAGAAGCAATCACAAAATCAGAATGGAAAGAAACTATGGATGAGGAGATAGAAGCACTCAAGGAGAGTAATACATGGGAATTAGTACCCAAGAAGGACTCCTTGAAGGTAATAGGATCCAGATGGATTTATAAGTTAAAAAGAAATTTTGATGGCACAATTAACAGGTACAAGGCCAGATTAGTAGCCAAGGGTTTTGCACAAACCCAAGGCATTGACTATGAAGAGACATTTTCTCCTGTGGCCAAGATGCCAACAATCATAGTGTTGGTGAGTGTGATTGCATCAAAAAATTGGAATATGTACCAATTGGATGTCAAGAATGCTTTCTTGAATGGATGGATCTCAGAAGAGGTTTATATGTCACAACCTCCTGGCTATGAAGACCCTAAGAAGGTAACTTATGTTTGCAAATTAAAGAAGGCTTTATATGGATTGAAGCACGCACCTAGGGCATGGAATTACAGGCTAACTACATACCTCCAAGACCAAGGTTTTGTCATGAGTAAGGCTGACACTTCTCTGTTCAGTAAGAGAAGTAATTCAGAGGTAATCTATCTTTGTGTTTATGTTGATGACATCATCATTACAGGCAATGATGTCAATGGAATCAGAAGCATCAAAAGCCAAATGATGAAGGAATCCAAGATCAATGATCTTGGATTATTGAAGTATTTTTTGGGACTTGAATTAGTCTACACTAATTCAGGGATATACATTACTCAGAAGAAGTATGTACAGGACATGTTAAAGAAATTTCACTTGCAGGATGCTAAAGCAGCTAGCACTCCAATGGAGGTGAATCTAAAGCTAAGTGCCCATGAAGGAGATGAAGTCCAAGACATTACAGGTTATCAAAGTATGGTGGGTAGCTTGAACTATGCTACCTTGACTAGAATTGACATTGCATATGGAGTTAGTGTGCTAAGTCAATTTATGCACAAGCCAAGGATACCTCACGTAGAGGCTGCCAAGAGAATATTGAAGTATCTCAAGGGTACACAGAACCATGGTTTGTACTTTCCTTATACTTCAGATATTGATATAAAAGTCTATTCAAATGCAGATTGGGCAGGATGCAAGGATGATAGGAGGAGCACTTCAGGATACATTTCCTTTGCAGGTGACAAACCAATTTCATGGTCTGCAAAGAAGCAACCAACTGTTGCATTGTCTTCTACAGAGGCAGAATATAGAGGGCTAGCTAATGCTACTCAAGAAGCAATTTGGATTAAGCTTTTATACACAGAATTGGGCTTATATACTAGGCCTCCAATTATCTTTAGGTAATACAAGTTCTCTTCACCTTGCAGCTAATCCTATCTATCATGCCAGGACCAAACACATAGAAGTTCATTATCATTATATGAGGGAGAAGTTGCTAAGCAAGGACATGCAGCTGACTTATGTGTCAACCAACATGCAATGTGCAGATTTGCTGACTAAAGCTTTGGATGGAACCAAACTTTGCAGGTTCAAATCTATGATTGGATTGCAGGATGTACTTGAAGATTGAAAATGAAGACTTAAGCCAAAATGTTTGGCTTGAGGGGGAGCTGTTAGTGTAAACCACAAGCCTACACATTTGGCTTGGAAGATATCATGAAGACTCTACATGCATGAAGAACCATAGGAACATATGCTAGTGATTACTTACCACTTTACCTTATTGTAAAAGTCATTTTGACTTAGAATCTTTGTAATCACCTACCTAAGTGACTCGTGGAAAAAAGTAGCTAACTTGATTGAGAGAATATCTCCAAACCTTTAGGAGCTTGATCATAGGGAGCCAAGAATTTGAATTTGAATTCAAATCCTTATTCATTACATATAAAAAGTGATCAAGAAAAGTCGCGGTATGAGATCACTCCCGAGCTTCATTCTACTGTCATTGAGTGTGTGTGAGGACTACTCCATAGCCTACACCTCTCTACACCATTAGGCAATGCTAGTCATGCCAATGGGATTGTACACAAGTGTTAATGTATAGATACATTTTACATCATTCATCTCTGTGCTCACTGATTGTCTACTCCAAAGTCTGTCAACTTGTCAAGGGCATATCTCAGTCAATACTCTACCAAATTCAGTGATTCAAAGCTTCTTGGATTCAGCTCAAAGTCATCTATATGATTACAAAGTCTTAAGTGATTTCATTCAGCCAATTCAGAGAAATCGTCATCGAGGTGCTCACTGGTCTATCTCTGCTACAGTCCTAAAAAGTCGGGGGTATACCAAATCTTGCTAAATTAATTTCTCTTAGCATAGTTCATTATTTTACATAATTCTACTTGCAAATGGTAGCTTACTAAGCTAATTGAATACCCCTAGAAGGAATTTTATCAATTGCTACTGTGCTGGTCACACTGAGCAAAACATTGAGCAGGTGTCAAGACCAAAATAGAAGGTTTTCTTGACTTTGTGACTTCCAAAGTTATCTGTTTTGATTCAATCATTGCACACTTCATTTCCAAAGGACATAGGCCATTTCTTGGTGTCATTGGAAAGCTAAGGGAGTCTACTAATCGAATCTGAAGCTAAAGAGGGCTGGTACAAAGCAGGTTTAGCAGTACCTACTCAAACTCTTGGATCATCCATCCATCTTTCCCAACAAAACAAACTTTGGAGGACAACAAATTGAGTGCATCTTTAGTTGGTAGAACAAGACCAAGCTCTCACCATGCATCAAGTGATTTTGTGGATTATTCTCTTATTGTGTAATGGAAAACCACTTACTTTTGAAGATGCATGTGATGATCCACATTGGATGAGTGCTATGCAATCAAAAACGGATTCCATTCCTTCAATCAAAAATGGATTCCATACATAGGAATGGTACTTGGGAGTTGTGTGAATTGCCAAAAGGAAAAAATACCATTGGTACAAAGTGGGTTTACAAGATTAAGAGAAATTCTGATGATAGCATTGATTGCTACAAAGCTAGACTGGTTGCCAAAGGATATACGCAACAATATGGCATTAAGAGGAAATTTTTGCACCTACTTCATGCATGACTACCATTCATATCATGGTTGCATTAACTACCCATTGAGGTTGGAAAGTACATCAATTGGATGTAAAAATAGCTTTCTTGAATGGTGATTTGCAAGAAGAGGTCTATGTGAAGAAAGCTCTTGGATTTTCCATGAAAGGGAAAGAGCATATGGTTTGTCGCTTGCATAAAGCCTTGTATGGTCTCAAGCAAGCTCCACGTGCATGGTATGACAAAATCCATAAGCACTTAATTGTTCTTGGCTTCACATGTAGTGCAATTGAAAGCACACTCTATGTACGCAAAGATGGGGCTGATCTTACAGTGCTTGTTCTTTATGTCAATGACATACTCTTAACTGGGTCATGTGATGCAAAACTTGACATTCTTATGGCTGGTTTGTAGCATACTTTTGATGTCACTTATCTTGGTCTTTTGAGCTACTATCTTGGCATCCAATTTGTATCCATTGAGGGGGGAATTGTTATGCATCAAGCGAAGTATGTTGAAAAACTACTTCAGCATTTTGATTTTGAGGATTGCAAGCCAATTTCCAAACCAACTGAGATTGAATTTAGGTTCTCAGCTTAGGATTCCAATGATGCATTTGACACTTCTTTTTATCAGCAAGTTGTGAGATGTCTTATGTATGCATGCAACAAAAGGTTGGATAAACAGTATGCAGTTTCCCAGTTGATTCGAGTCATGCATATCCCTCTCAACTAAGCATTGGCAAGCGGTGAAATGTGTGTTTAGATATCTCAAAGGCACTTTGAGTTTAGGTCTCTTTTATGGAAGAGATATTCAGCCGTGCTTGCATGCTTTTACAGATCGTGATTGAGCTGGTTGTTATGATACTCATGTGTCCACTAGTGGTAATTGCTTTTTCCTTGGAAAATCATGCATATCTTGGTTGAGTAAAAAGCAACCTACAGTGGCGACATCGAGTTGTGAGATGCCTACAAGGAAGTTTCCATGGCCACAGTGGAGTGTATATGGTTGAGATGCCTATTGATGGATCTTTGCATGGAGATTGATGCTGCTATGCATATGCTCATTGATAGTCAAAGTGCATTGGTTGTTGCACGAAACCCAGTGTTTCATGCACAGACCAAACATAATGAGGCACATTATCACTATGTGAGAGAGAACCTTTATGTAGGAGATATTGATTTGGTATATTTGCCTACATAAGATGATGTGGTATACATATTCACCAAAGCTCTTCCACAGGAAAAGTTTGAAGCTTTTCGCAAAGATTTAGGCTTCGTACCTTGTGGGGGTTGATTTGTCACTCCTTATATGTGTTTACATCATTTGCTCTAGGGGATTTTGTTACACTTATGTGCTCCTCGAGTATCTTTGATGTGAACCTTTTCCTTATACATGGGTACTTTTTACTCTAGCGATGGCTAGAGATTTTTTCCCCATGTTACCACATACATGATACACTCATATGTGGTGGTACTTTGTACTTAGGGATATTATTCAGCTCTTACTTTAGTTCGATTTGTCATCAATAGAGAGAGATATTCTAGCCATTTTTCTTCTCCATGTGTCTTGCTGCATTTGTGCTCCTTGTGTGTCTCTCTCACTTCTTCATACACCCAACAATTTGGAAGTGTGTTCAAGATGATAGTTTCCTCCATCTCAAAGTCTTGATGAGACACATTCTCTATTTCTATTTCTCGCTCTGTCATTGGTTCGTGTATAGAAGCATCTAATTCATTGAAAGGAGGAAACTCTCTCTCGGTCTTCTTCCATCTATCCTCTTGGACTTTGGCCCACAAGTCCTCTGGCCAATGCACTTCTACCTCAAGAATCAATGAATCAATCTCCATGGTTTCTAACCCTAATTCCTCTTCAATTCCTTTGAGTTAAAACTTTTTAAGCATTCCTATGATGTCATCTCTTGAATTCTCATCTCTAAAATGGTTGGGATTAGCTTAGTCTAAGAAAGTTCAATGATCTTTTTGCATAATTCAAGTCCCTTTCTCCATATCTCCTCTAGGGTAATATCAGTCATGTTGCTCTAGACTAGGTCTTGACTCTATTCTAGATTGATAGGCTTTCAATAACATTTGTAAGTCTTTAGGCCTAGGATTTGCTAGAATTGATCGTGTATGTTCCTTCATTTGTTCTTCCTTCACCACATCACTTTCTTATTTAGCTTAGCTTGCTTGTGTGGAATCTTTTTCTTGTATAGCATTTTGTTTTTCTTTAGCCAATTTCTTCATCCATTTTCTTTTGATTTTTTCTCTCCTAGTCTTTCATTATTGAGCTTTTCTCTTCTTAGATATTTTCAACAATTCTTCAGCATCTTCTACCATTAGGGGTGAGGATTCTTCTCCCTTTTCACTTAGAGGACTCTTGTGCCTCTTATCACTAAGGATTTCTATTTTTTTAGCTTGGGCTCCTGTAATAACCTTCAATGATACCAGGTACTCCTTATCACTACCAGAGGACTCACCTATCTCAATCACATTGATCTAAGTAATGGAAGATGTTCCAGTAGGATTTTTAGGACAATCCTGAAATAGGTGTTTGTGTACCTAAGTCAGGAAGACTTAAGGACTTGTGCCAAAGAGACTAAACCTCATTTGCCACACAAGTGCATATAGTGGGAAATTGACACACGCTTACTTGTCAATCCGATCAAACGACCTAACCAAGTGTATGAGGACATGTGCTCACATGATGGGAAATGAAGTGGTTCAGCTTATATGCATGAGAAAAGACTAATCCACCTCTCAAACTCACTGAAATACTGAAAGTGTCTTCCATGATACCACTTATTGTAGTTTTCAATAAATCGAGGATTTATCCTAGCTCCTAACTCAGAATATAATCAAACTCATTTTGAAGCTCTCAACGAGACGCATCTATTGGAAGTAATTTCACTTGATTCTGACAACCGTGCTTCAAGTTATGACCAAAATAGTGAATGGCTGGAAACACCCACACTCACTCCACAACTTCTACAAGCTCACACACACACTACAGTAGCTCAAAAACAGTGGGGAGGGATAGAAAACAGTCCTACACACCCATTCCAAGCATTACACACACATAGAAGATCAAAGAGAATATGGAAATCTGCAAGAAAGAAGCAATTTCAAAAATTAGGAGCTCTCCTTCTTCACAATGGCAAAAAGTCTCTACAAAGAGTCACAAAGTGACTTATATACATGTGCCCTAAATTTGGTCCTTTCACACAAGAGACCGGAACTTTATTACTAAAAAGTGAATTCTCTACTAATTTACAAGGAATATTTTACAACAAATTGGGATTATGCAACTAGAGGACTCCTCTAGTGCATTTACATGGCTTGAGGAAATTTCCTAAGACTTTGAAGAAGAAAAATGTGCCCATTAATTTGAAAATTTTGGGGCTCCTCTCTTCTGCTTCTTTGCTCTTCAACACTCTCCCCCTCTTTGTCTCTGTCGTCCCTTGACAGGCTTTACTTTCTTGTCTGTCACTTGTTTTCCGCATGCCTCCCTTGGTCAGTTTTGCCTGTTTGCCGGACTGGCATTACGTTTCAATGGCCCTAATCTTGATTCTTCTTTCACATCCTCTGGGCATGATGCATTGCTTTGAGCTTGTTTATTTTGTTGCCAACGCACGCTATCAGCGGAAGGATTATTACCTGCCAAATATTGTCTTGCACTTCTTCATGGATACTTACTAGCCCTGGTCCGTCCTTCCCATGAAATGTCCTGGTTCTGATTGTTCTTTAATTCCATTCCTCAGGACCTAGCTGTTTTGCGTTGTTGCCTGATGCGTGCCCCTGCGGGGCTTTGGGCAGAGGGTAGTTCTTCCACTGTATGATCTTCATTCTTTATTGAGTAGTTTTTGACTTTGATCTTCTTCTTCTTCTTCTCTTCTTGCTTGATTCCCCTTCCACACGTCTCTCCTCCTGAACTCTGTCATCCCTGACAGGCTTTTTGTGGCGACGTGAGTACGTCTGTATGGTTGCTTGCTCTCTTTGATTCAGTAAATTGGCATGATAAATCATAAATTCCTTCCACTATGTTGACTTCACTCCATCCTCTGGTGCTTGGTGATGGTCCGCAAAAAAAATTGTTTCATAAGCCACCAGTCGTGCATTAAGGTTCGAAGTCATCTTAACAAAAATTTTTGAATCTATTTCGAAGAAGCCGGTGAAAAATGCTTCTTCAAACGTCTGCATGTACGTGCTCGGCAAAAACATCAGTCGTGAATAGTAGGCCATAAGTGTCAAGCGACTCGGAATGGTGGAAAGATAAAAAATGAGCGCCTCGGATCCTTGCGTAATGCCGATGAAGTTCAAAAAAGTATATTTTGCGTGTTGGAAGACTTTAATTACTGTCAGTAGCATGCTAAAAATCTTATTCGTCATTTTAACTGCTAAATCAGGTACCGTCGCATATCTTGCAATCCAAAATTCCATTGTTTTTACCATGTACTCTTCTGTCAGTAGGTAGTTATGTGATGGACTAGGTAATAACGGATAATTCATCCATTGATTATTAATGTTTCCCTAGCGCTGTCCTTCCCAAAATTGCGACCAAGATCGTCTGCGGGGTACAGGACAAAATGCTGGATTGACCTGAAGCACGTATGGTAATGCTTCCCATTGTACCCGCAGTGTGGGATTCTTTTCCAAAACTTTGCGCCTCCATATGGGATCAGCGTTCTCAAACTCCTCTTGAGTATAATTGAAAGTATTCTTGTCAAACTGGAGGTTGTTGTCAGGCTCTTTATTTGTCGTTGTCCTTATATATTGTCGCGTTTGTTCTTTTAGGAGCCCATATGGTACATTGAAAGGCTTCAAAATTTGATCCAAGTTTTTGCTTTCAATTTGTGCTTCCTTCATGACCTGGATTATCTGATCTTCAAATCCAGCAGTAAGCTGGGACACCAGTAGTGCCCTTTCCGGTCGGCTCAGCTCTGCAATGTCCCGATTATGATGTTCAATTTTTGTCTCCTGTTCCTCCCTTACTGGTGAATGAGATAAGGGGGGAGATAGAGGAGGTACCTCAGTCTCCTCAGTAGCCTCTACAGATTTTGGAACTACTGGTGTCCCCTTAATCGCCTTTTGCTCTAGCTACTCTTGTAGTTGCTGAATCATCTCATCTTTTTCCTTGATTTCCTCATTAGCTTTAGCAATAGTATCCTTGTGTTTGAGAAGTTCTTGAGAAACAATATCAAGATGATCAATGTCTTCTTTACATTGCATTAAATATCGATTCTCTGCTTTTATCGTGCCTTAGTCTGCTTCCTCGTAGTTGACTGCATTCAACTCCTCCCATTGTCCATCATCATTTGATTCACTTTGAATATCCACATTCAACAAGGAAGTGTCGGGTTCTTCTTGTGCACCCGAAGACGAGCTTGAGTCATCCAACCCTAATTCTCAATAGCGGTGGACTTTGGTGAGTTTATTTTTTGCTTCCATCTCTTGGTGGGTCTGCTGGTAATGGTGTCCTTGCACTAGTAAATTGACTTGCCCTTCTGTATATTGGTGTGTATCCTCCAGGGCTTTAGTTAAATCTTCTTCGGTAATAGGCCTTAGCTCTTCAATCCTTGTCTTTGGAAGTACGTGGGCTCTTTTCGTGGCTGGAACTTCCTCTTCGGCTTGCTTTACTTCCCTTAGTCTCTTTGTGCCTCTCATCCTGGGTTGAGAGCTGGTTTTGGCTTCTTCAACAATTTTAACTCCTCTTTTCTTTTTTGGTACTGTTGCGACTTTGACATACTTAACCATAGCAGTTGATGATGGCATTTCTTGCAGGTGCTCTCTAATGCCTAAAGCATGGTAAATCAGTATTGTTAGAGCTACATTGCCATTGAGGAACTTCTTGTTGTTACATTTCTTCTTTGCCTCGAATAGCCGTTCTTGTATGTAAGGAGTCAGATTAATCCGATTTCCAATCTGCTTGATGGCATGTGAGAGTAACTGGACAATAATCTTATGCGGAGCCGTGTATCGATGCATATTTGGGAAGCAGAAGTGTTGATGAATGAGCCTGACTTCCTCTTCAATATCCACTATGTTGATGTCAGTGAATGTCCTTGTATTTGCTCCACGGCTTTCGTCTTTCACTATCGTGTTGCCATCCTTTTCCCATCCAAAAGCTTCCTTAATCAAGTCATGTGTGAACTGAATAACTACCCATTCACCTATTTTATCCATAACTCTAGCCTCGGGCACCAATGGATCATGTAGTGCTGGTTGTAAGGTGTTCATGACTTGTGTGCACCTTTGAAAGTCGGGCTTATAGATTGGTAGTTCAAAATATTTGTGTATGCCCGCTTTCTTCATGATGTCTATTCTAGATGGGATTTCATGCACCACTCTGAAATCTTGGGACATGATCGGAAATTGATGATCTGTATCCATGATTTTGATAGTCGCCAGGAAGAGATATTCCCGAGCTGGTTGATCTTCATTAAACCAATGTCCCTTTGCTTTGGTGATACTCTAGAGAGGAAATTCCAATACTTCCTCTTGAACTATTGCTTCATAATCTTTAGAAGCCATCTGCACTTGTAAGGAAAAGTGCATTAGCTTTAACGGAAAGCATAACAACTGTGTAGTGCATTGAAGTGATATGTTGTCGTTCCGTCACTCCGTTTCCCTTGGTTCTATGAGTGAGATCTCTTACCACATCTTTTTATTTCTTTTCCTGAAAGAAAACAAGCATTAGTATAGCCAAAGCATTTATTTATTTACATACTATGTCCCTTCCTAAGGAGGTTGAAGCTATGATCTAATCCCCATTGGAGATTGTGCACCACTAACTTGTTTATGCACATTAACTGCCAAATTCTTGGCCTTGTAATGTGGCCCTACTATGCATACTTTAGGTGCATTTGATACTTCATGAGTGCAATTGGAATCCTTGTTGTTGTGGTGGTTCATTCCTTGCGGTTGCTTTGGCTTCCAAATCCACATCATGGTTATGTTGATTGCCCTTGTCTTCTCTCTGGTCCGTCAAACTTCATGTATTTCTTTTGATGTCCTAATAATTGAGTTTGTTCTCCTCATGTTTTTATGATGAGTCGGTCTTGGCTGCATTGTTTGAATGCCTCGATGTAATGCATCCATTTGTTTGTTTATCTCTTGCTTGGCTGCTTGTCTGACCTTTTTGGGAATCCATATCTGTTGTCATGCCTTCTAAGCTTGAATCAAAGGCTTCGGGAGCCATAGTTGCAAGAGTCGTTTTGTTTCAGATTTCAGTGATGCTGACTTCTTGTTCTCCTTTTTCTCCTCATGGGTTGGTGTTGGCGTTTCTGATTTCTGCACTTGATCCTTGCATACCCATTTGAATTTGTCCTTCCCTTGATGCGAGTATCTGAATATTGTCTTCTGCATTGGTGATCCTTCTTTCGTGTGAGAAACTCCATGAGAGTTGGTTTCCTTATGGTCTGGCCGTTCACCAACTGAATAGGATGCTTTCACCTCTTCCTCGGACACATTAGGGTTTGAGCTTTCTGCTTCTTCTAGATTGGTTTATGAGTTAGTGGGGCTGGAATCATGTTCCACTAGCTCTTCTTTGCGTTCTTCTGCACTACCGATGGCTTTTGGTTGTTGTGAAGGCTTCTCCCCTAATAGACTAAAAATTTCCTTGTGCCCTATCTTGGCTGAAATATAGCCTTGAGCTAGGTTGATGCTTACTTCATTCTCAATGATCCAATCCTATCCTAGGATCAAATCCTCATCTCTGCACACTAAGACTCGTTGTTCCATGGAATAATTTCCTAGGTGGAGGGATACTATCGTTGCTCCAATGCATTCTATGATTTGACCTCCAATTCCTATCATATGAGCTTTTGTGGGATTCATAATCATTTGAAGATTTTTTATGATAGTATTACGTATGCAACTAAGTCCTGCTCCTCAATCTATCAAGGCATCTATCAATTTGTACTCTGTCTTGCCAATCCCTAGGTTCAGGTAAGGTTGTGACATGTAAGCACTAGTCGTATCATACTTATGGACTCGGTAATTAGCCATAGGGACAGGCTCTTCTCCTTGGAGATACTGTTCGTCTCTTTGCCTAATCCATTCTTTCCGTTTCTTAATGCGTTCTAGAGTTTCTTGTCGTGCCTCCTCTCTAATCTGTTCTTCCTCTTTCTTCCTATTTTGAGCACCTGCCAGACGTGTTAACATTTGATCCATCAATGGCTCCATGAGCCGTTTCACTCTACATCCACTTATGTAGTTAGAAAGAATGTCTCCATCTAAAGTGGCTAGATTAACTGCTCCACTAGTAGAGATCCTATTTATGATCAGAGGTCCATATCCGTGTTTTTGTAACTTCTTGGCATGTTGCTTTAAGGTGTAAACCAGGACCAGGTCTCCTTCTTTAAGTCCTTTGTCTTTTATATGTGCATCATAATATGCCTTTTGTCTTCTCTTGGCTTCATTTATTCTTGCTACTGCTTGTAACCTAGTTTCATGCAGCTTCTCTATTTGTTCTAGTTGTTGGGATAATTCATGTCCGGTCCATTCATACTGTTGGGCCACTCTCAAAGTAGGGATTAAAAAATCAATTGGCAAAATTGCATTCTGCCCATACACCAAATTGAATGGAGTAGTTCCAATGGCAGTCTTGTATGCGACTCGGAAGGCCCAAATTGCATGATGCAATTGCTTGTCCCAGTCTGACCTCCCATTATTGATGATTTTTGTCAATACTGTGCATAATACCTTGTTGGAACTTTCTGCTTGACCATTGGCTTGGGGATGGTATGGGGATGATTTTTTATGGATCACTAAAAACTCATTCAGTAGAGACTCTATCACTTCATTAATGAAGTTCATTCCTTAATCACTCACAATCTCAATTGGTAATCCAAAACGAGTGAAGATATGCTAAAAAAAAAACTTAACTGTGGTTTGAGCATCATTCTTTCTAGTAGCCTTTGCCTCTACCCATTTTGTCAAGTAATCTGTGGCTACTATGATGTATTCGGCATGAGATCCTTTGGCCAGTGGGTTAATGGGTCCTATGAAGTCAATACCCCATTTAGAGAATGCTCTCACACAAACTATAGGTCTCAATGGCATGTCATCCTCCGAATTTGGTATTTAGCCCTTTGGCATGTCTCGCAGCTTCAGACATATGTTTCAGCACCCATATGTAAAGTTGGCCACCACAAGCTAGCGAAGAGGATCATTTTTACAGTTCTCTCGGCTCAAAAATGACCTCCTGTCGCACCTGAGTGTGCCATCTCTAATATGGGTAAATATTCTCCTTCATGCACACATAATCATAATTGGTTGTCTTTTCCTCTTCTAAACATTTGTCTTCCCATAAGTACATAATCTTTGCTCATCTCTTTTAGGGATCGTTTTCTTGCCAAGCTAACTTGTTCCTCGTGTTGTCCTGTCTTTAGGAATCTAACTAGGGTTTTGCTCCAATTGGGTGCTATTGTTGAGAAAGGTATGGGGTGTATGATCCTCGAGGATTGTCTCTTGGCATTCTGCACAGTTACTTACGTAGTCATGGACGTTCTTGGGCATGTCAGGCCAGTATACTCCTAATCGCTTTAAATACCTAATAGTCCCATGAGTTCCCTTGTGTGTCCTCCATTTGTTCACATGAGCTTGTTCAATCAGCTTCACTTGTCCGTCCTCCTCAACACATCTTAGCAATACACCATTGGGTTCCTTATAGTACACACTTCCAGCAATAATGTGCAAATTTCTTGATTGGAGAATTTCCTTTTTGCTCTCCTTGTTAATTGGGTATTGTGGGCCATGAGTGAGTATCGGAATTAGTTTCTCTACCCACTTTGGACACACTTCCAGATTAAACAAGTAAGTGTCTAGGAGATCATCGTGTACTCCACTTGGTGGTTCTCCGTGTGTTAACCTAGAAAGGTGCTCTGCTCTTACATGTGTGTTTCCCTTTTTCACTATCACTTCAAAGTCAAAATCCATCAATAGTAGGAACCATCTTACCAATCTTCCCGTGTTACAAGGCTTATTGATTAGGTACAATAGAGCCTGATGGTCTATGAAAAACTTGAATTTGTTGGCTAAGAGATAGTGTCTAAATTTCTTCACTGCATAGACCATTCCTAATACTTCTCGTTTGGTGGTGGTATAATTTCTCTCCGCTTGATTCAATTGTCTACTAGCATAGGCAATTGGGTGATCTAACTTTCCTTCATCTGCTGGTTGGGCTAAGATACAACCTATTGCATAATTAGAAGCATCTACATGAATATGAAAGGGATTGTTCCAATTCGGTGTTTTCAGAATTGGAGCTGTGCTAAGTCTCTTCTTTAACTCATTGAATGCCTTCTCACATTCCTCTGTCCAAGTGAATTGTGTTAAGAGTCCATACAGAGGTTTGGCGATTATGGCATACATGTGGATAAATCGACGGTAGTATCCACAATGTCCCATAAATGCTTGTACCTCTTTCGCATTCTTAGGTCGAGGGATCTCTAAGATGACCTTAATCTTATCTTCATCCGTGGAAATTCCATTTCGAGAGACTATGTGTCCTAAGGTCTTCCCTTGTCTTACCATGAAGACACATTTCTCTGGGTTTAGGCAGACTCTATATTGTCGGCATTTATTAAATATCTTTCGCAATTCAAGAATGTGGTCCACCCTTTGATTTGAATATGTACATAGGTCATCTACATACACTTCCATGCTCTTTTTCAGGAATTCCTTGAAAACATGACACATCAATCATTGGAAAGTAGCAGGCGCATTAGTGAGTCCAAAAGGCATCACTCAGAAAACATAGACTCCCCATTCAGTTGCGAATGCGGTCTTGTGTTGATCCTCGGTAGCAATAGCTACTTGATTGTATCTGAAGAATCCATCTAAGAAGTTATAGACTTCTTTTCCTGCTACTCTTTCCAATAGATGGTCTGTAATGGGTAATGGGTAGCTATCATGTATGGTGGCTGCATTGACTTTTTTCAAGTTAATGCACACTCAGTTTTCCGTTCTTCTTAGGTACAACTACTAATGGTGAGACCCCCTCGGTGTGTTCTATTTCATATATGAATCTTGCCGCTAATAACTTGTCTATTTCTTCCTTAATTTTAGCAGCATATACCTCATTGTATGTATATGGGCGTTGTTTTGATGGTTTCGCATCTGCTTTCATTGGTATTCTAGAGAACAAATCGAGGGTTCCACTCCCTTGAGATCCTTATATGTCCATGTGAATACATCTTGATATTCCCGGATCAATTGTATTAACTCTTCTTCCTCTTCCACTGACACATCTTTGCCTATGTATGTGCATCTTTCCTCTCCATCTTCCACTATTACTATGATTTTTTTAGTTTGTTCTTTGTTGTCGTATGCTTCTCCATCTCGAGCCTCTCGTTTAGGCATTTGAATGGTTACATTTCTCTCTTCTACTTCATATCTTTTAAAATGTTCAGGAACCTCGAAAAGGTCTGGATTTGGTTTGATTTTACTCATGTTTTCCTCTTGCTTTTGTACTATGGGAGCGGCTTCTATTGCCAAGATCTTTGTTGGTTCCTGCTTCTCCTTGGTTCGAATGGTGTCTAGATAACTCTCTTTTGAATCGAATTCTAGTTCCATTTCTATACTCTCATAGTCCTCTTTCCATTCTTTTTCCAAGATTTCTTCTGCTTCCACTTCTTGAAGGACAACCATGTATAAATTCACATCATAGCCTTCTTCATCTATGCACTCGTTCATAGTTAGTACTTCCTCATTCACACACACATCATAAGGTTGCTAAGATTTCCATCCATCCATGCGGTTCAAAAGTTTCATCCGAAAATATTTGAGGCATATACCTTGGGTCTTTCTATAGGTCGGTAGTTAGGATGTCCTATTGGTCATAGCTGTCTCTTATTGTCCTCTATCTTGGCTTCTTTACACATCCATAACTGGGCGTCCTCATGCATCCATGATTGATCGCAGCACTATGAATGGATAGGTCATCTTCCTCCTTGTGTATGGGATTCCATTGTAGAGGGGGGACATCTCGATATGAAAACGTGTGCAAGTTTATCTTGGTGGTATTTCCTTGATGTTGCAGGTATAATGAATCTCTTCCCCAGTCTTGCACTACCCGCATTTGTCTCATGAAGGGTCGTCCTAATATCATTTCGTAGTTGTTAGCCTTTTCAAATTTACAGATGGCTAATGTGTGTTCAAATTCAACTCCACAGGTGGTTAATTTAATTCTTTCCAGTATTCCTAAGGGTTTCTCCACATGACCGTCTGCTAATTGGAGCTTCATGCGGGTGGGTCGTAAGGCAGGCTTCCCCCATTTCTCCCACATCTCCTTGGTGGCAATTCCTACTCCAGCACCCGAGTCTAGTATTGCTTTCGTCATGTACCCATTGTAAGTGACAGGTAGACATGTATTACCTTCGTCTCCTTCACTAAATTCTCCCACCTTATCAACTGGGATTTGTATCTTAGATGAGTTTTCTTTTCCCTTGACTTCCTTTTCTTCCTCCTCTTGCCCTAATTCCAATTGACCCGCTAATTGCTTCCATAAATGCGGTTTAACCTGAAGTAATTCTTCCAAGGTCAGTTTGCATTGTACTTTCGTCTTCTTAAGTTCCGTTAGATTGTGTGAACTCTTTTCTGAGTTTCCCTTTCCTTTTCCATGTACTGTGGGTGCTTGGATTATCATAGACTCTTTTTCGTATTCTCCCATGTAATTAGGTAAAGTTGAAATGCTCTGAGCTTCTTCTCTATTTCTGTCTAGCCTCGACACTTCCTTGTATACTTCCTCCATATTGGGATTGGGTTGATAAACTTCCACATCTAATTCCTCAAAGGGAGGCTTCGTCACTCCATTCTTCTTCCATTGTTCTTCTCGCATTCTATTCCATAATTCTTTTGGCCAATCAGCTTCTAGGTCAGGTATTGTTGACATCGGTTCATCTTGAGTTTTCACTCATTCACATTTGTCATCCTTCCCTCTAAGTTCTTTATTCTTGACCTTGACACAATCCTTTTGTTGCTCCTATGTTATTCTTGTCTCTGGAAGTGTCGGGATAGTCTTTTCTAGGGTTGCTTGTGCTACCTCTATGAGTTTTCGACATATTGCAAGCCTTTCTTTTTCTAATTCTCCTTGTGGGTAAAACTTTTCATGTTGCTCTACATTCGGTCCAGTCTTAATTCTAGCTTGGTAAGCTTTCAGCCACATGTCTAAGTCGTCAAGTTTTGGGTCAGCTAGAATTGATCCTGTTTTCTCTGCTTCTCGGGTAAGCGGTGGAATGGGAAGCTCTTCCCGAATCCCTTGTTCTCTATGCTCTTCTTTGTTTCTTGTTTGTTTCCTATTTTCTTGACTCTTGTGTTTCATCCATTTATCTTTGAGTTTTTCTCTTCTTTCCTTCCATTTATGTGCTTTTGTGTTCTGGGTACCCTCACGTGGGTCCTCCGAATCTTCAACTATCTGAATTTTTGGGCTTGCCGTTCTATTGTTTTCTTGTTCCCATTCTAGTTGTTTTCCTTTTTTTCTCTTTTGTTTGAGCTCTTGTAATGGCCTTTAAAGGCACTGTATATTCCTTATCACTTCCAGGTGTTTCTATCACTTCAATTACATTAATTGGTGCGGTGTCTTGGACTTTGGTCGGATTCTTAGGGCAATCTCAGAAAAGATGTTCCTTTCCGCAATCATTACAATATCCTTCCCAAGTCCTAGGGGGTGGTGGGTTGTAAGGCCGGGGACATTCTCTAATAAAATGGTCTCCTCCGCATCTATAACAAGGTCCTCTCGGTACAGGCGGCCTAATGGGTGGCCTTGTAGGTGGTTGTGCTTTCGGTGCAGTATACATCAAAGTTGCTACCTCCGTTCCATAAGCCTGATCATAACCTTCATATCCATAATAAGCTGAATCATATGCTGGTTCGTATTCTAACATGTTGGCTTCATAGGGATAGTAATCTCCTGGGGGCAGCTCATATCCAGGGTTTGCCGATTCTATATTAGTCATCGTTGAGGCTGGCACTATGGCTCTTTCCAAAGTTTCTTCTGGCTGGACGTACTTTACCGGTACCACTTGTTGTGGTTGTGACAGTTGTGGTCCTAACACTGGTTGGGGAGGTGGGTATGGCACTTGCTCGTATGGCCTCCGTGCTCCTGCTGGTGTTGGGTAAGGATTGTACCTGAGTATCTCTCTACCTGGTTCTCTAGGTGGATATCCATATGGTCGATACTGAGGTGGTTGTAACGGTCGTGCATGTCTATTGAATGGGCAGTTCTCTGCGATGTGATTGGTGTATTTTTGTTCTATGTGGCAGTACAAGGCAGTCCCTTGTTGGAGCTGTATGTGGTATGGATATGTCTGATGTGCACCAGCTCCTCCTCGTACACACATGTGCGTGAGGTGATCTCCTCCACATAGACTACATCTTCACAACATGGGCACTCTGAAGGCTCGCTGTTGGTAATTTTTCTCTCCTTGGACTCCCAATTTCTTTGCTACCAACTCTGCTAATTCCTCCTCATTACTGGAGTTGGAAGTAATAGTACTCCGAGCATCTTCTAATTTAGTGTAGCTGGGTGTGCTCTTGAGATCCTCCACTAGATTGTCTTCTAGGTCAAGGCACTCTTGAAGACATTCACTCATGGTTTGTAATCTCTTCGCGTAAACTAAAGTTCTTAGGGTTCCATTCGTAAGTCCATCCAAAAATAATTAAATCATTTTTTGCTGAGTGGGTCTTTCTGCAACTAGGCATCTATCAACATACTGATTGAATCTTCATGCTTCCATTTTCACAGTTTCATTAGGGTTCTATTTGAAGTTATGGATTAAAGACACAGAATTGTGTTTAATCCCTCTCTTAGTGAATTCCCCAATGAATTCTTAAAATAATTGCTCCATGCTTCCAAATTGATTGGGATCTAAAGGCTGGAACCAAGTCAGAGCCGTTCCTGTGAGGGTGAGTCCGAAAGACTCATACTACACAAAGAAGTCGTCTACTTGTTATGCCCTTAGAACTTGTTTAAATTCAGCAATATGATCGTAGGGTTCTCCCAATCCGTCATAATGGTTTCTTATGCATTTGGCCACTTGGATAGGTCTCAGTCTTCTCAGTGGTTCGGGTAGTCTGGGCATTACAGGGAAGGCAGGAACTGCTGGTCTAATAGGGTGTATTCCAGGCTGCCCTCCTACTGGTGGTCGTGGTCTTACTGGTGGTCGGTAATGATTACCTACTCCATGGTGGGTCTGATTTTGCACTCCTGGAGTTGCAAATTGCACATGAGTACGGTTTGGAACACTCTTTCATCTAGTTTGTCCTGACATGGTGTGCTCTGCCTCTTGTTGGGTTCCAAAGGGGTTCTGAGAGGTGGTTGCCTATTCTCTCTGAGGGAATATAGGCAAACCCATGTATTTCAGTTGAGCCCTGTCTATGGCATCAACCAACCAATATCTTCTCCGAATTTTATCTAGGCAGGTTATCCTAGTCTCGTCTTTTGGATCCTTTAGTTCATAAAATGTCATCGGGCTTTCTTCTCTTCCTTGGGCCAGTGAGTCTGTTTGAAGTAATAAGTCCATTCCATGGATCAGATAGACTTCCAATAGGTAGTCGTCTTGAGGTATCAAGTCTCCGCTCAAGACTCGTGTCACTTGGGACCTTCCTCTAGGAGTCGTCACTAACTCCTCAAGGTTTGGTCTCCCGGAGTTTTCTTGTCCCTCTAACTCTCCCCTTTCATTGATCAAATCGGGAAATTCAGTTACTATGTAGATGTGACCTATCTTGTCCATGTATGCTCCTCCCTCATACTTAACAGCAGGTCTGGGCACAATTGTGGCATCCCTAGAAGTTACCATTCTAGCCACAGATATGTTTAAGCCATCCAAGTAGATGGGAATCTCCTGGGCATTAGTAGAAATGTATTGTAAGGAGGTACGGTACTCTCCCTCCACAACAGTCATGAAGTTTCTCCCTGGAGCAGGGCCTTGCATGTCTTCTGAAGCCATGGGTATCTCCTCCTCCGAGTCACTAGAGGTGTCTGAAGAGACAGAGAGGTGACTGACCTGAGCGGCACTTCCAACAGAAGATATGACACTTCTTCGGCTACTTAGCACTCTCCTTGACCTCAAGTTCATTCACCCTCTTGAGGCTCTCCAGGTCTCTGAAACTCTCCCTAAGTGGCTCCTCAAATGCCTCAAGTTTGCCCTTCAAAATGTTTCAAAAGCTCTGGACAATACCACTCCAGGCGATACTACCCTGGATGATACCAAACTGGCCACGATACGATACCACACCAGCTCACAATACAATACCTGAGAACTAGGCGATATGATACCGCAGCAACATGCGATATGATACTGCTGTTGATCACGATACGATACTGGCTATCCTGGCGATATGATACCAGAGACTAGACGATACGATGCCACGAACTCCCACGATACGATACCGATAAGTCGGACGATACGATACTGGAAACCCAGACGATACAATACCACTTTTTGGACGATACGATATCAAAAAGGGCACGATACGATACTGGAGTTTGCCATGATACGATACCTATTTCCTCACACGATACGATACTACAATGAAGGGACGATACGATACCAAGATGGTATCACGATACAACACCGGAAAGAGACAATATGATACTGAAGGGCCTCACGATACGATACTGCTACAAGTGGCGATACGATACCGCTAACTTTGCACGATATGATACCAACTGTTCTGACGATACGATACTGGCAGTTGTGCGATACGATACCGCAAAACCGCACAATACGATACCAATGCAAGTGGCGATACGATACCACTGATTTGCACAATACGATACTAGTATGGTATCACGATACTAAATTGGGTAAGGAACGATACGATACCAAAAGTGGACCGCGATATGATGCCACTTTGGTAAGGTGAGATCGCGATACCAACCAGGTGATACAATAACACGAGTGGTATCGCGATACCAAGGCTGGTAGTCGACGATACGATACTTCGGCAAGTATCGCGATACAAGGGAATTTTTGGTATCGTGATATCAAAAACTCGACCGATTGCGATACTCAAGCCAAAATTGCAAAAATTTTTACACCCCCTTGCTCTTCTCTCACCCCTCTTCCCTCCTAGCCTCCTGTCTCTTGCAAAGAAACTAAAAAATACATTGTCCTTCCCCACGATACCAGATGCGCAAGTATTCACATTTTTGTGCTTTTTTAACATGTTTTGGTTAGTGAACACTTATGGAATCTTACCTCAGTGATGTCTTGGTTGCACTTTGAGCTCAACAACTAGTCTTGGTAGCCTGAAATGTGCGATACCGCTCCCATGATACCGATCGCTGCTTTTCTCACGATACTGCTCTCTGAATAGTGAGAAATGAACTGGAATTTTTGGTTTTTATACTTTTTGGTGACTAAAGCTAAACTAACTAATTTGACAATTTTTTTGAGCTTTTTCTTGGTGATCTTAACTTACTCCTACTTCACTCCTCTCCTCCTCTTCTCCTAACCTAACCCTAACTCTTCCTTCTCTCCCTTCCTACTAACCCTAAACCTAGAAACTCATTACACACACCTCCAGGATGTGAAGTAACAAGTGCTAAAATGATTGACTACTTGCCACTGAACGAGTTCACTTCTACAAGTACGATTTCATCACACTCGATCTATAACCATCACAAAGGCACCTTGGCTGAGTGTTCCCCGGCAACGGCACCAAAAACATGTGTACCTAAGTCAGGAAGACTTAAGGACTTGTGCCAAAGAGACTAAACCTCATTTGCCACACAAGTGCATATAGTGGGAAATTGACACATGCTTACTTGTCAATTTGATCAAACGACCTAACCAAGTGTATGAGGACATGTGCTTACGTGATGGGAAATGAAGTGGTTCAGCTTATATGCATGAGAAAATACTAATCCACCTCTCAAACTCATTGAAATACTGAAAGTGTCTGTCGTGATACCACTTACAATAGTTTTCAGTAAATCGAGAATTTCTCCTAGCTCCGAACTTCGAATATAGTCGATACCAGACTCATTTCGAAGCTCTCGATGAGACACATCTATTGGAAGTGGCTTCACTCGATTTTGACAACCGTGCTTCAAGTTATGACCAAAATAGTGAATGGTGGGAGAAACACCCACACTCACTCCACAACTTCTACAAGCTCACACACACTACAAATCTGCAAGAAAGCAGCAATTTCGAAAATCAAGAGCTCTCCTTCTCCACAATGGCAAAAAGTCTCTACAAAGTGTCACAAAGTGACTTATATACATGTGCCCTAAATTTGGTCCTTTCACACAAGAGAGCGGCACTTTATTACTAAAAAGTGAATTTTCTACTAATTTACAAGGAATATTTTACAACAAATTGGGATTATGCAACTAGAGGACTCCTCTAGTGCATTTACATGGCTTGAGGAAATTTCTTAAGATTTTGAAGAAGAAAAATGTGCCCATTGATTTGAAAATTTTGGGGCTCCTCTCTTGTGCTTCTTTGCTCTGCAACAGTGTTCTTTCCCACAATTACTACAATATCCTTCCCAAGTTTTCTAAGGAGGTGGGTGGTAGGGCATTGTACACTCCCTAATGAAATGATCTCCTCCAAATCCATAAAAGGATCCTCTTGGTATGGGTGTTCTTATTGGCTATCTTACTGGATCTTGAGCTCTAAGTGCAACATACATTATGTTGGCATATTTTGACCCCTAGAGTCTCCACAACCATCATATTCATAGTATTGTTGCTCGTATGTTGCTTCATTCTTGATGGGATTATGGTCATATGCATAGTAATCACCATAGTTGTTCTCATAACTCTAGCTCTTGTTTTTAGAGCTCATCAATTGGGTTACGAGTATTATTGTTCTCTATAGGTTCTCTTCAAGTTATGTGCACTTGATTGGCACAACGTTCTAAGGGTGGGGTGGTTGTTTTCCCAATATCAGTTGAGGTTGAGTATAACTTTGATACTCATATGGCCATTGAGTCATTGGAGGTCCTTGATATGGAGCATACCTTGGAGCCTCCCTAACGGGTTCCCTAGGTGGATATCCATATGTCCTAGATTGAGGGGTGTCTAGGTTTTTTGTTGTAAAGGAAATTTTCAATAGTGTGGTTGGTGTATTTCTTCTCAATGTGGGAATAGAAGCTTGCTCCCTACATGAGTGGTCTCACATACAGATATTCTTGTGGTCGGTGGGTCCTCCCCTTGCACAAGCATGAGATGGACGGTCACCTCCACAATGAACACATCTTCTTAGCATTGGCATCCACATGGGTTGAGCCTCATAGGGTTTGGACCCTTGTTGGTTTTGAACTCCCAGATTCTTTGTAACCGATTCTGCCAATTCTTCCACATTTTTAGATTGAGTGGATACACTGCTAGAGGTATCTTGAGACTTATTTGGATTATGAGGAATCTTCATGTCATTGGATAATTATCCTCCAAATCTATACAGTCCAGAAATGCATCCAAAGTTTCCAATCATTTCACATATACCAAGGCTCTAAAACTCCCATTAGTTACTCCATCCAAAAATAATGAGATATTTCTTGGCTAGGTAGGCCTTTTTGCCATTGGATATCGTTCCACACATTCCTTAAACCTTCAAGCAGCTAGCCTTATAGACTCATTGTTTTCTAGTTTAAAGTTATGAATCAAAGAAGATGCATTATGCTTACTGTTCCCAATGTCATTAGGTACAAAATTCCTAATTTATATACATAGAAAGCTCCTTCAAAATTTATAGCTGATCTTTATAAAACTTCAAAGGTGATCAAGTTTCTCGATCTTTCCATTGATCTGTTGATTCCATCTAGGTATATAAGAAATCTATGCAAGTTAGTAGAAACATACTGCAGAGAAGTTCTATAATCCCCTTCTATCAAGGACATGGCTTTTGTAGAGTAGATAGTGTTGTGCGTCTTCTGAGGTGCACATTCGTTCCCTTCCAGGCTCACTAGAAGTATTTAAATATGTGGTGTGGATGCTTCTCTGATTCACACTCCCTACTAATGAAATTGCACTCCTTTGACTCCCTAAAACACATCCTGATCTCAGGTTCATTCATAGTCTATGATGCCTCTCGATTCTTCTAGACCTAAGTTCTTTTTGTCTTCAAGTTCTCAATGCTTCAATTGTTGGGCTTTATGTCAAAGTGGTTTTTAGAGTCCAAAACTTTCTAAGTATCATTTCTGGACCAAACATGACTTGTCCCCAAAAAAACTCATGATACACAATACTTAAGCTTCTGACAATACATGATACTGAAGTCCCTTAACACGATACTTGGTTGGATGATACACAACACATGAGAAAATGATACATAGCACTTGATGGAACATGATACATGATCTTGGTATCGGCAAGTGTAAATGTATGTGTACGTGTACGTGTACGTGTACGTGTACGTGTACGTGTACGTGTACGTGTACGTGTACGTGTACGTGTACGTGTACGTGTACGTGTACGTGTACGTGTACGTGTACGTGTACGTGTACGTGTACGTGTACGTGTACGTGTACGTGTACGTGTACGTGTACGTGTACGTGTACGTGTACGTGTACGTGTACGTGTACGTGTACGTGTACGTGTACGTGTACGTGTACGTGTACGTGTACGTGTACGTGTACGTGTACGTGTACGTGTACGTGTACGTGTACGTGTACGTGTACGTGTACGTGTACGTGTACGTGTACGTGTACGTCTACGTGTACCTGTACGTGTACCTGTACGTGTACCTGTACGTGTACCTGTACGTGTACCTGTACGTGTACCTGTACGTGTACCTGTACCTATACGTGTACCTGTACGTGTACCTGTACGTGTACCTGTACGTGTACCTGTACGTGTACTTGTACGTGTACCTGTACGTGTACCTGTACGTGTAGGTGTATGTGTACGTGTATGTGTACGTGTATGTGTATGTGTACGTGTATGTGTATGTGTATGTGTATGTGTATGTGTATGTGTATGTGTATGTGTATGTGTACGTGTATGTGTATGTGTATGTGTACGTGTATGTGTACGTGTACGTGTATGTGTACGTGTATGTGTACGTGTATGTGTATGTGAATGTGTATGTGTACGTGTACGTGTATGTGTACGTGTACGTTTATGTGTATGTATATGTGTACGTGTGTGTGTACGTGTATGTGTACGTGTACGTGTATGTGTACCTCTATGTGTACCTGTATGTGTATGTGTACGTGTACGTGTATGTGTACCTGTATGTGTATGTGCATGTGTACGTGCATGTATGTGTATGTGTATGTGTATGTGTATGTGTATGTGTATGTGTATGTGTATGTGTATGTGTATGTGTATGTGTATGTGTATGTGTATGTGTATGTGTATGTGTATGTGTATGTGTATGTGTATGTGTATGTGTATGTGTATGTGTATGTGTATGTGTATGTGTATGTGTATGTGTATGTGTATGTGTATGTGTATGTGTATGTGTATGTGTATGTGTATGTGTATGTGTATGTGTATGTGTATGTGTATGTGTATGTGTATGTGTATGTGTATGTGTATGTGTATGTGTATGTGTATGTGTATGTGTATGTGTATGTGTATGTGTATGTGTATGT
>CM035410.1:70560888-70570888 GCA_020310875.1 Ceratopteris richardii
TAAGTTCTTCAAGAAAAACATGATTCTCTGGTCACCCTCAAAAGCGTGATTTTTTGGCGATTCTCAAAAAACATGATTCTGAGCAAAAAAACACGACTTTGACAAAACACGATTTTTAGTGGGCTCAAAATCGCGATTTTCACAAATCACGATTTTCAACAAAACACGATTTTCATTGAGGTACAAAATCACGATTTTTAGAACACGATTCTCAAAAGACATGATTTTTAGCCAAAATCGTGATTTTCAAGTAAAAACACGATTATGAGCAAAAACACGATTTTCATTGAAAAACACGATTTTCATTGAAAATCGCGATTTTCATGACAAAAACACGATTTTCATTCAAAATCACGATTTTGTGATCATTCTCAAAATCGTGTTTTTTGGGATTGTTTAGAATCACGATTTTCATTAGTGCTCAGCATCGCGATTTTCATGATTTCACAAAATCGTGATTTTTGTGATTGTTCAGCATCGCGATTTTCATGATTTCACAAAATCGTGATTTTCATAAGAGTCCAGCATCGCGATTTTCAGACCCCCCAAAATCGCGATTTTCATTCAAAATCCTGATTTTTCCAAAAGGTCATGTTTGCCTGTTTTGACCCACAGGAGCCTGATTTGACATAACTTTTTCATCAAAAGTCCATTTTTCGAGCTCTATAGCTCGCTGGAAAGCTTGTTTGAAATCCTACACGGCCTCATTGTTTTTTGTAAGAATAATGCATTGATTTTCAGATAGGATAAATTGAAGTTGACCCTCAGGTGGGACCAGGAACCCAAGGGGACTCCAAAGGATTTTTAACCATACCAAGGGGAAATTTTGGACTCTTAACCAAAGCTTATGAACCTGAGATCTGGTAGACACCTAAGCAAGGATAGACAAAGCATTAGATCTTTTGAGGGAAGTGTCAACCATACAGCTAAGTCTTGGGCACAACAACTAAGTGGTTATCCTTACGTACTAAGATCTGACACAAGTGACTTAGAAATGTCTTTTAGCATGGGGAAACCTAAATGTGGCTCAGGAACTACCTATCTACAAACACCCGAAGGTCCATATGAGACACAGTTGGAATATATTCATACCATAGGTGCTCGCATCTATGAGGATGGCCTAAGGTGCTCAGTGGTCCAACTCAAAAATCCAGATCAACCCTTTGGACTTGAACACCCAGTAGTCAAGTTCGAAGAGGGTTCATACATTGATAAGGAAGGAACCATGTATGTGGTCACCAATCTTCCATATAGGACCGATGATTTTTGAAATATCACTCCTAAGAATGAGATAGGAGACCTAGAACAAGGAAATGTAGGACAAGGACCCCATACTCCTAGAGGTAAGTCAGTTTTTGACCAGAGTGATCACTCCAGATTGGATCCATCAAGACAACAAAAGTATAGAACTATTCTTGAATAGAGAAACAGAGGAAGCATTTTGGAGATTCAAGCCAGGTCAACCTAGCCAATTGGGTATAGTTATCATCTACGAATTCAAAGATCCTGAGATACCAGGCAAAGTTGTCTACCTAGATAACGCGTCAGAGAAAATGTTCTTGGTAACAGAACATGATAGACATGCATACACTTGGAAGAGTGAATTGATATTCCCTCCACCAAGATCCAATGTTTCTCATGGCCTCCAAGGTGTAGGATCATCCAAGGCTCATGAAACCTAGAGGGAAAGAACTAGAGAAAGACCTGACGTAAGCTTTACACACAATGTGGATAGAGATAGATCAAGATTTGAAGGTGAAAGACCTGACAGAGAGAGACATCAAGTACATAGGCAACAAAGAGTTGAACATGATTTTCCATTGCTTAGATCCCGAGAACACCCAAAAACCCTTAGACCCACTCAAGTGATCAAGGCAATGAAGAATTATTTTGACGGGACAGGAGATCCTTATGATCATGTGGCCGAGTTCAAACAAGTGTTAAGAGCTGAACAGGTTTAGGATTTGTTCACCTAGTACGAGGCATTTGGTTTGACGCTTAAGGGAATTGCCTTAGCTTGGTTTCAACCACTGAGTAATCGCAACTATCACGATATAGGTCAACTGCTAGACGAATTCATTGTAGAATTTTCCAAGAGTGGTATCAGGCATAACACTGTTGATATATTTAGGTAGTGATGTGTGTGAACACTCTAGGACCGTCGGGGCACTTTTTTCCCTCTTTAGGAGGTTTTTTTCCCCCGGCTTGTATATACGCCTATTGCCCTAATGGGCTACTTATCTTTGTACATTCTCTAGTAATACATTCAGTATTGTGTGTTTGTGCTCCAAGCTTCTTCTTCTTCCTTGTGTTGTTCGCGTGCTTCCGCAGACGTCTATCTCCAACAATTGGTATCAGAGCAGGTCATCGCTTCTTCTAGGGCGCCGTTGACACTCCTCCGTTTGCAGTCTCAGATTCGCACGAAATTTGGTGAGCATACTCAAGGTGTTTTCGAGATCAAAACAGCTTTGCTGTGTGGTGCCAAAATCGCGATCTGAGCTCGTTTCGGCCTCCGAACGCACTATCGCAGCGCTTGTGCAGGCTATTTCGTCCTTTTGTGCCAAAGGTATATACCAGTTTTTGTTCGCCAGTTTAAGCATCTCGAAGTCTGCTACAAGTCTAGCAGAACTCGTCTGGGCAGTTCCGTTTAACTTTTTGAGATACAGTCAATTTTCTACATCAAGGTATTTTAGTCACCGGCCATGGCTGAAAGCAGTGATGTATTCCGTATGTTGGCTGTTGAGGATAAGTTGGATGGTACCAACTACCCATTATGGGCTTATATGATGCGACATGTACTGGTTGCAAAAGGATTGTGGAACATTGTGCAGGGTGTTGAAAGACGTCCTCTTACACTTGTAACGACAGGTACTGCCAATACAGGTGTTGGAGCTGATGAAGATGGTGTCGAAGATGATATTCCGTAGATTCCTGTTCGTGCTGATGTTTCTGTTGCACCTACTGCAGAGCAGATTCGTTGGGATGGCAGAGATGCCCAGGCACATGCATTGATAGCTTCGTCTGTCAAACGTGCCATTATTCCTCACATTCGCTCTTGCAGAACAGCAAAGGATGCTTGGGATACACTTACCACTTTGTACCAGGCTAGGAATGAGGCTCGTGTTGCTTACCTCCGAAAACAGTTGGAGAGTAAGCACATGAATGAAGGTGATTCTATGGACAGTTTTCTTACAAAGATCAAAGACCTGAAGGAACAATTGATTTCTGTTGATGAGGTTATACCAGATAGCTCATTTGTGCAGACCGTTTTGAATGGTCTTCCTGATTCATATCAGAGTTTTGCCTCTACTCTTCGGTTGATGATGAAAGGCAATCCAAATGCCTTGTCATTTGAGGAATTAGTCTCTGTTCTATTGCAGGAAGATCAGTCCAGGTAGAACAAGTCCATTATGCATGTTGCAGATCAAGCTTTCGTGGCTAGTCAGAAGGGCAAAGGAAAATGGAGCTCTTCTACTAGTAAGTAGAAATCTGCAAATGCTGCACAATCAAAGAACCAGGATAAAGATGAGAAGAAATCAGAAAAGCAGAAATTGTTCTGCAAGTACTGTAAAGGAAATGATCATATTATAAAGAACTGTCCAAAACTGGCTCCTAAAGAGGCAAAGAAGAAAGAGGCTGGAATGGTTGTTGCAAAGGCCTCTACACCAAAAACAGAGTCTGCAAATCTTGTACAGGAAGAAGAATGGGCGTTTACTACTGTCTGCTGTTTTGACCCATCTTCTCATGATCAGTGCATGTCTGCAGTAGACTCAGATGTTTGGTACTTTGACAGTGGGGCGACCAAACATATTACCTCGCAGCGCAGTTTCTTCTCTTCACTCGAGCCTGCCCCTACAGGGAATACTGTCACATGCGCCAATAACTCCTCTTATCCTGTTATAGAAGTTGGTAAGATCATTCTGACTACTGCTGATGGTAGTTCTTTCACTTTGTCAGATGCTTTATTTGTGCCAGGGATCAAAAAGAACCTGTTATCAGTTTCTGCATTAGCCAAGATTGGCTTGGTTGTGAAATTCGTTGATGACACGTGTACAGTCCATGATCTCTCAAATGGCGATGTGATTATTGCTTCTGGCATTTTATGTCGTGGGATGTATAAGCTCATAGACTATGAAAGATCTGTGAATGATTTGGCATGTGCAGTTCATGATTCTCAGGCTATGTCAGATGCAAAGCTTTGGCATGCACGCTTTGGTCATCTGAATTTTGCTAGTTTGTTACGCCTGCAGAAATCTGAAATGGTGTCCTCTTTGCCCAAACTTGAGGCACCTGGAAAACATGTTTGTGAAGGCTGTATTTTGGGCAAAATGCAGCATTCTTCCTTTCCAAAAGATGGTTCAGTTCGGGCTACGCAGAAATTGCAGCTTGTACATAGTGATGTCTGTGGTCCTATGCAGACACCCTCTTTTGGAAATTACCTTTACTTCGTGACTTTCATTGATGATTTTTCCATGCATGCATGGGTATATCCACTCAAAGCAAAGTCCGAAGTGTTCATGTGCTTCAAACAGTTTTTGGTTTTGGCTGAAAATCTGTCAGCATGTAAAATGGGCACCCTCCGTTCTGATCGAGGGGGGGAATATATGTCTTCAGATTTTAATGCATTTCTGGCTGAACGTGGGATAAAACACTAGTGTACAGTGCCGTATACACCTCAACAGAATGTAGTTGCTGAACGAAAGAACAGGTCACTCATGGAGATGGCGAGGTGCATGGTCAAAAGTCAGGCTTTACCACATAGTTTCTGGCTTGAGGTTGTCATGTGTGCAGCATATGTACTGAACAGGTGTCCCACTAAAGCGTTGCAGTCTATCACTCCATATGAGGCTTGGCATGATCGCAAGCCATCTGTTGCTCATCTGCATGTTTTTGGTTGTTTGGCATATGCATTAGTGCCTGAACAACATCGCAGAAAATTGGATGATAAGGCAGTAAAATGTATTTTTGTTGGGTATAGTTCTGAAAGTAAAGGCTATCGTCTGTATCATCCACAGACTAAACGCATTCTGGTTAGCCGTGATGTTGTCTTTGTGGAAGATGCTATTCAGCCATTGCTTTCATGTACTAAGGAGACATCTGTTAGCTCCAAAGACATGTATGATACTTTGATGCCTCTTTTTATAGGTGGACAGGCTAGTGCTGGTCATAATGAGGCAACTTCTCAGCCTTTGCAGGTTTCATATGATGATGCAGATCATTCCATTTCTAATGCAGATTTACATGATGCACTTGTTGATGAGAGACCTGATATTGAGCAGGCAAAAACTATGCCAAAATGGATGGCACAGACTTTGCGTGACAACAAATTAGATGCACCTTTGTCATATCGTACTCGTTCAGGCTCTCATAGTGCCTCCTTTGCATCAGATTGCTATGCTATGGCTGCATCTAGTCTCTATGATGAGAATGAGCCTGTTTCTTTTGATGAAGCACAAAATTCAGAAAATTGGATGGCTGCTATGCAATCTGAATATGATGCTATAATGAAGAATGGTACATGGTCTTTATGTGACTTGGCTCTTGGCAAGAAGGCCATTGGCACTAAGTGGGTATACAAGCTGAAGCGTAAACCTGATGGTACAGTTGACAGGTATAAGGCTAGGCTTGTTGCAAAGGGTTATGCACAGGAAAGAGGCATTGATTTTGATGAGACCTTTGCACCTACATGCCGTATGACTACTGTTCGGAGCATTTGTGCACTTGCAGCCCATCATGGTTGGAATGTACATCAGTTGGATATTAAAACAGCATTTCTGAATGGTGACTTGCATGAAGAAGTGTATGTTTTTCAGCCCCGTGGCTTTGTGCAGAAAGGCATGAAAACCAGGTTTGCAGGTTAAAGAAGGCATTATATGGTTTAAAGCAAGCACCACGTGCTTGGTATGAGAAGATACATGCCTATCTGATTGCACATGGTTTTGAGAACAGTCCAACTGAAAGCACCTTATATGTTAAACGTGCTAATGATGTGCTTCTGATCATTGTTGTCTATGTTGATGAGATGCTGCTCACTGGTCCTATTGAGACACATATTGCTGATTTTAAGGCTGATTTGCATGCCTCATTTGAGATGTCTGATTTGGGGCATTTGCATCACTATTTGGGCATTCAGCTTATGCACGTTGATGGTGGAATGGCTTTGTGTCAAACGAAATATATTGACACATTATTGCAGCATCTTGGCCTTGAAGGCTGTAAGCCTATTGCCACTCCTATGGAGATAGGTTTACGATTGAGTCTTCATGATGCTAGAGATGCATTTGATGCTGTTCTCTATCAGCAGGCTGTTGGATGCTTGATTTACTTATGCATTACTCGGCCAGATATTCAATTTGTTGTCTCACAGATGAGCAGGTTTATGCATTGCCCAGGAGTCACGCATTGGAAAGCGGTTAAGCGCATCTTTCGCTACTTGAGTGGTACTCGGCTACTTGGGTTGTTTTATCCCAAGGGGGGATCACTACCGCCAGATTTGCATGCTTTTTCTGACTCAGATTGGGCTGGTTGCTATGACACTCGTGTGTCCACCAGTGGTTTTTGCTTCATGCTTGGTAACTCATGTATATCTTGGTTGAGCAAGAAGCAGCCTACTGTGGCCACTTCCAGTTGTGAGGCTGAGTATAGGGCAGCTTTCACAGCGATTGTTGAGTGTGTGTGGCTCAGACGCCTTATGGCTGATTTGGGTGTTGGCCAGTCTTCTGCCACCACCATCTTCACTGACAGTCAGAGTGCATTGGCAGTTGCGAGGAACCCTGTGTTCCATGCTCGCACTAAGCACATTGAGGTGCATTATCACTATGTCAGGGAGAGGTTCTCTGCTGGGGAGATCAACTTGGCATATGTGCCCACGCAGGAGAACATTGCAGACCTTTTCATGAAGGCTCTGCCTAGGGAGAAGTTTGAAGCTTTCCGCAAAGCTTTGGGCTTACTTCCTTTTGTGGAGTGATTTCCACATAGCTTGGCACTTCCTTATACATGAGTGCCAGCTCCTTGTTCACCGCATCACTCCTAGGGGGATTTGTTGATATATTTAGGTAGTGATGTGTGTGAACACTCTAGGACCGTCGGGGCACTTTTTTCCCTCTTTAGGAGGTTTTTTTCCCCCGGCTTGTATATACGCCTATTGCCCTAATGGGCTACTTATCTTTGTACATTCTCTAGTAATACATTCAGTATTGTGTGCTTGTGCTCCAAGCTTCTTCTTCTTCCTTGTGCCATTCGCATGCTTCCGCAGACGTCTATCTCCAACAAACACATCATCTTTGATCCACAGCTTCAAGCAGACACCCCAAGAAACAGTGTGACTAGCAAGTAGAAGGTTCAGAAAATACCTAGAAAGATGCCCTGCCCCAGAGTTACCCACACCAGCCAAACAGGTGGCTTTGTTTTTAGATGGCTTACTAAGCACCAAGTTAAGATCATATGTGTACTTGAAAGAGCCTAGAAGCATAGAAGAGTGTGTGCGGACCTGCATTGACATAGAAGACAACTTGGGTGAAGAGCTAGGACTATCTAAACTCTATAAAGACTCTGACAGTTCTACTAGTCATACCTCTAGAGCCTCCAGTGAGCTAGATGAGATAGCAGAGCAAGTTGCCAAGAAGCTAGGAGTCCAAAATAGACAAACACCAAGAGTCACCTCATGGAATCGATGTTATATTTGCGGAGGCGACCATGTGGCTAATGTTTGCCCATTGCAAAACCAAAACATGAGAGAAAGGAATGCTCTATATTGCACTATTGAGAGAAAATACACGAACCACACGGCTCAAGATTGTCCATACAATAGACTGGCTGTTAGACAGAATCATCGGCAATCTTGCCAACATTGGTTTATACACTAAAGCAACATGTCCGTAAATTGGAAAAATGAGGATACGGACCCATGATCATTAATAGAGTTTCCACTAGCGGTGCAGTTCAGTTGGCCACTTTAGAAGGAGACATCTTGCCAAACTACATTAGTGGATGTAGAGTCAAGCTGTATCAAGAACCTCTTACGGAGGATATGCTAATGAAACTCAACACTGCTAAGAAGCGAAAAGAAGAAGAGTTGAGGGTGAGAGAAGAAGCACAGGCAGAGGCCAGAGAGCATATTAGGCGAAATAAGTTAAGGCGACTAGGCCTAGATGTCAACTCAAAAGCCCCAAAATATCACATGGATATGTGCCGAAAATCAGGCATAATTACTTCTTAAAGCATTGATCGATGTCCCTTTGTGACCATAGAGATAGGACAAGGAAAGAGTGCAAGAACTGTGAAAGCATTGATTGACTCAGGTGCAGAAACTAGTGCAGTTAGACTTTCCTACTGCCAAGACTTGCAGTTGAACATCAATCCCATAGAAGCTTATCTCATAGGATTGGGAGGTGTGGAAACCCCTTGTTTGGGCGAGGTGGAATTTCCCATCTACCTTCAAGATGTTCCAATGAAAGTCAAAATGCTAGTGTGTCAAGATGAGGACCTTACGGAACCACTTGTCTTGGGTCAAGATTGGATGTATGACCATGTAGTGAACCTGAACCTCAGAAATCAACTTCTTCAAGTTTGGGTACATGAACAATGCATTACATTAGAATTAGAGAACTGCATGCTCATAGATCATGGCACCACACTCTTTTAGTTCCTCTAAGACTAATCTTCACGAGCAAGATGTTGTATGTGTCAAAAACTCTATGATCCAGAAGGACTCAATCATGGAAGGACATTCGCAAAGGCAAGTAAACCCTCCTTCTTTTTCGAAGGGTAAAGCATCCACAGTAGTTCAACCTCAGAAGCAAGCGCAACAATTAAAGACAACTGCTATAGCAAATAGAAAGACACCGTTCAACCAAAAAGCCGTTCCGAGCATGAAGCAGATCTGGGTACGCAAAGGAGAGCAACCACCAACCTTGCCCCCACAAATCCCATCCAGGCAAGCCAACCAGGCCAAAAGACGAAGGAAGAAGCTCAGACAAGCTCAACCACAAGGTATCCGACAAGTTTGGGTGCCTAAGAAATTAGCTGCAGCTCAACAAGGACAATTACAAATATGGGTACCCAAGAAGCTACTACATACACAACAACCTATGCTCTCCCACATGAGGAAAGTCTCAACAAAGAAGCCAAGGTGAGCCAAGGGTCCGAACCCAACACCAAGACCAAAAGTAGACCAACTCACCACTTCAACAAGAGTCCGAAGACAATCATCAAGGATATGGGTTTGGAAGTCGAAAGCAGTAGCGACCCCTACAAAACCAAAGCACCAACCACAAGGGACACAACAGTCAAGAAACCAGCCAAGGATGATGAGGCCAAAGGTGCTCACTACACAGTCGAAGCTCGTTCTCAAATGGATCCCCATAAGGAAGAAGGGCTAGTTGTCATTCAACCATCAATCGCTTACATCATTTCAAGGTCCAAGGGATACCTCCAACAAAGATGGCATCAACATCCCCAAGTAACATCAAAAGCCTCGACGAGCGAAAACCATGTGATCCTTGCACAACCTTGTCTTTTGCACCATTCAGGTCATGCATTTCCAAAGTATGCATTAATATAGGGCCACATTACATGGTCGTGCATAGACACAATTGAGAGTCCCATGCACAAGAGCACATTGACACATGTAAACCATTTTTTGATTCTAGCCTTTGTCTTCTTGTTTTGTGACATTGTTCCAAAAGACAGAGAGAGAGAGAGAGAGAGAGAAAGAACTTGTTACCAGGTTTGGCTCATGGAACATGAATGAGTCATGCTTAGTTGACGGTGGAACTGTTGATGACTAGGCATTTATCAGTTTTGATAGAAGTGTGTCTCGGCTAACAGATGATATTATTGTTGCCTTATCTGGTAGATGTCAAGCACTTGGCATGAACATAGCATCCAAAACTATTGTTTCCCCTTACCATGGTAGGAGGGAAGATCTTGAAGGTCCACAACTTGAGCGATGCTTAACTATTGTATGTACGAGAGCATCCAAGGAGATATCTGCAAGAGT
>CM035410.1:70575888-70585888 GCA_020310875.1 Ceratopteris richardii
TATGTGTATGTGTATGTGCATGTGTATGTGTATGTGTATGTGTATGTGTATGTGTATGTGTATGTGTATGTGTATGTGTATGTGTATGTGTATGTGTATGTGTATGTGTATGTGTATGTGTATGTGTATGTGCATGTGCATGTGTATGTGTTTGTGTATGTGTATGTGTATGTGTATGTGTATGTGTATGTGTATGTGTATGTTGTATGTGTATGTGTATGTGCATGTGTATGTGTATGTGTATGTGTATGTGTATGTGTATGTGTATGTGCATGTGTATGTGTATGTGTATGTGTATGTGTATGTGTATGTGTATGTGTATGTGTATGTGTATGTGTATGTGTATGTGTATGTGTATGTGTATGTGTATGTGTATGTGTATGTGTATGTGTATGTGTATGTGTATGTGTATGTGTATGTGTATGTGTATGTGTATGTGTATGTGCATGTGTATGTGCATGTGTATGTGTATGTGTATGTGTATGTGTATGTGTATGTGTATGTGTATGTGTATGTGTATGTGCATGTGTATGTGTATGTGTATGTGTATGTGTATGTGTATGTGTATGTGTATGCGTATGTGTATGTGCATGTGTATGTGTGAATGTATACATGTGTGTATATATGCATATGTGTATGTGTGTGTATGCATATGCATATGCGTGTGCATGCACGTGGGCATGCGCATGCACGTGGGCATGTGTCTGCACGTATGGGGCATGCACATACACATGCGGTGCATGTGTGCACGTGCACGTGCACTGCACATGCGCTATGCATGCATGTGCGGGTGTGCTTGCATGTGCATGTGTGGGTGTCGGTGCATGTGTGTATGTGTGTGCATTTGTATGTGTGTGTATATGTATGTGTTGCCAGTAGCCAAAGGCACAGACACAAAGGAAGCATGTGAAGGCGGACTACAAAGAGTCGTGGGGAGCCATGCAGCCTATTTTTTCGAGAGAAATATGTTTTACATGACTTCTTCAAAACCTCAAAAAATGAGTTTTATCACTTTTGTAACATATGTATGATAGAAACACCCACTTTTGTAATTATTAGCTGCATTTTGTGCAAGCCAAGGATTCCTCGAGCTTGATGAGCTTAGGTAGAACAAGCATACCAGTCTTGGCTATTTTTAGATCTTGTTTAGATCCCCAAATATTGCTTAGAACCTATTCTTTAACTATGCTAGACACTAGATGTGAAACCGGTCAAAACTAGTCTAGGATCTATAAAAAAAGCTAGAAAGCTCATTTTGTAGGTTAGCCAGTGTTGGTTAGTGTGAGCTTATAGAAAACTTGAACTTGTAATAGTGATCTTGAGTAATAGAGTCTATTTTCCTATCTTCCATTGTGTCTTGCTTGTCTCTTACATGTGTGTGTATGTGTGTGTGCATCTCCATGCTTCTCACCTTCACTCTCACTACATCTTGCATTCACGATCATCATATCACTCCTATCTCTTCCACGGATTGACATTAAGGAGGTGGAGCTTCTTAACGTGGTGCTTACCATTGTGATAGAGCAACACCGAATTTGGCACTGTTGTCGGGGATCGAGTTCTAGGATGAATGCGTGATGGTAAGAATATAGCAAGAATTGGTGTTAGAATATAAAAATTTCAATTTTTGTTGTTGTTTTTTAGTAGTTTTTTGTGTTTTTCATCTCCTCTACACTCCTTCTCCATCGCATCATCTTCTTCCACTCCAAAAAAATCAAAAATTTCACCATATCCACCTATCCCCCTCATTTCCCTCATTCGCGCATGCGAGAGAGACAGAGAGAGAGCTTTTGAGTTTGTATGTGTGTGCATGTTTTTTAGTTTTCTTGCAGGTACAGTGCTCCAGAACAGCAAGAGAGCTCCAAAAAGGTAAAAATTCAGACTTTTTGCCATATTTTTCATTGGAGTTGGACCATCGTGATGGTCTGACAAAGTTGGCTTTTTTGGTAAGTGTCTACACCACGGCATAGAGCACACTTGTGCACATGGGAATCCATAAACGCAGCAAAAAAATTTGCAGTTTGGTGGACCATCACAACGGCTCGACCGAACCATCATGACGATCACTGACCATCGCGATGATCCCATGGACCCCACACCATCACGATTGGCTCACGCCATCACGACAACCCACTTGCCACATGTCATATAGACCATCGCGATGATACAGGTATGCCATCACGACGCTTCAAATTTCAGACCATCGCGATGCCTCCTGACCATCATGATGGTTCTGTTGACCATTGACCATCGCGAGGGGCTCATGCCATCACGACTGCTCATTAGTCAAACCATCATGATGATTCACTTTTGGACCATCGCGATGTCTCCCACCCTCGAACCATCGCAACGGTTCAACTGGACCATCGCAATAGTCCCAGAACATCGCGATTACCTCAAACCATCATGATTGTCCGCCAAAACACGAAATTAGGGTTTTAAATTTTTTGAAAATGTAAGGCCTATTTTGAGTGAATTTTTGAGTAATTAGGCATATCGGAAACCCCTTTAGCTCATATTTGAAGAAAAGATTGACTACCATTTTTACCTCCGAGAACCTAAACGTCCATAACTTTTTCATTCGAAGTCCGTTTGTTGAGCTCTATGGCTCATTAGAAAGCTATTTTCAAGTTCTACATGATCTCAACTATTTTGTTCAAGAATAATGCATTGATATTTAGGTAGGACAAATTGAGGATGACCCATCTATGGGATGAGGAAAGCAAGTGGGCATTTGAGAAATTGTAGCCAAAGGAAAAGGGACCCTTAAAGGTGTATATATCAAAGTTTCTGATCATCAATTTAGGAATTGGTCTAAACTTTGGATTTGTACAAGTCTAGAAAGAGCTATCCAAGGGCAATCAAAAGCAATGCAGATGAAGTATGCAAGGCTTGGGAAGCGCGACTTCTTGGGCACCAGAGCGATCATCAAAGCTAACTTGAGGTTGGAAGAATACTCAACCCCCTTCGTCAATTATTAGCTTAGGCTAAACGTCTAGCATTGTGGATTAAATTATGATTTCAATAGGAACGCATGAAGACCAAGAGACTTAATTTTCTCAAGTCTAAGAGTAAGATAAATCTAGCATGCGAAATAGGATTCCGTGCTAACTGTATGCTGCTAAGATTATCACAATAAATAGTGATAGGCTTTCCGACTTCCACACCTAAATCTGCAAGTAGCATTTCTAGCCATGATGCCTCACATGCTACCATTGTAGCACCTCTATAATCATCCTCTGTACTTGACAAAGCAACAGTGGGTTGCTTCTTACTGCTCCATGTAATAGTTGCACTCCCAAGTGAGAATAGAAAACCACTAGTAGATCTTCTATCTCGATTGCTACCAGCCCAAACTACATCGGTGTATCCATAAACCTGCAAATCTACACCAATCTCATAAAACAATGCATAATCCAAAGTAGCACTCACATAATGTAGAGTGCGCCTCAGAGCATCCAAATGTGGCTTCCTAGGAACCTTCATAAACTGACTCTCAAGTCCAATAGTATAACTTAGATCAGGCCTTGTAATTGTGAGATATATAAGACTTCCCACAATTTTCCTATACATAGTATCATTTTCCAATGCTTCACCTGATGTAGTATTCAACTTCAAATTCTGATCTAATGGCATATAAATTGGCTTACAATCAGCCATACCATACTTTTGTAGCATATTTAAGGCATATTGCCTTTGCAACATCCATATACCTGTTTCTGTATGTATAAACTCAATGCCCAAGAAATAGTGCAGCACACCAAGATCTTTCATGTCAAATTCTTGCATAAGAAGTTGCTTTACCTCTTTGATGCTTCCTTCATTATCACCATCTACAATCAGGACATCAACATAAATAGCCACAATAGTGATGCCATCATCAGCCTTCCTTGCATATAGTGAGTGATCTACATCACACATAGAAAACCCAATGTTGGTTAAGTAATCAGCAATCCTTGCATGCCATGCATGAGGGGCTTGCTTCAGCCCATACAAAGCCTTTTGCAACCTGCAAACATATTCTGGATACTTTGAATCTTCATATCCTTGTGGTTGGTCCATATATACTTCTTCCTGTAACTCACCATGTAGGAAAGCATTCTTCACATCCATTTGATGCAAAGTCCAACCTTTTGTTGTAGCTAATGCAACAAGTGTTCTGATAGTAGACATTTTAGCTACAGGGCTGAATGTTTCCTCATAATCAATGCCATATGTTTGTGCATATCTTTTAGCTACCAATCATGCTTTATACCTACTTATGCTACCATCAACATTATGCTTTACCTTGTAACCCCATTTGCAACCTATTGGTTTCTTTCCTTGCAACAATGGAACCAGCTTCCATGTATCATTTCCATAAAGTGCAGCCATCTCCTCACCCATAGCTTTTCCCAATCTGCAATTCCAATTACATCTTCAAAGCAAGAAGGTTCAACATCTTGTATTACCTTTGTCATGTAGGCACAATGATGAGCCATATAATTGTCATATGTCAATTGTTGCACTGAATTCCGCATCCTCCCAGATCTTCTTGGTCCTGGGTCACTTCTCCTTGTATCATCTACATGTGCCCTTCTTACTCCTAGAGTCTTCATAGAGGGCAGTCCAAGTTCATCATCAAGACTCTTTTCTGAACCGCTTGAATCTCCATCAACGTCTTCAAAACCTGCACATGTTTTATGACCTATAGAAAGTTTTTCTTTACCTTTCTTGGATGTATTTGATGAATTTGTTGGACTAAAATTTCCATGCAATCTTCCACTCCATGAATTTGAGTTGGAAATATTGCTTGGTGATGCATCTGGTCCACTCAAAACTTGAGATTCTGCACTTGATTTTTTAGCATTTTCTTTGTCATTTGGTTCAAGATTCAGTATAACCCTTTTGCTCAAGGGAGTATCCAATGAAGACACACTTTTTTGCTTTTGGATCAAGCTTCATCCTGAATTCATCTGGGACATGTACATATGCAATACAGCCAAAAACTTTCAGATGTGATAAGTTTGGCTTTTTACCTGTAAACTTCTCTTCAGGTGTAACTTGATGTATAGCAGCAGTCGGAGTTATGTTCATGATGTATGCAGTAGTATGCACAACTTTTGCCCAATAACAATGAGGCATATTCTTTTCAGCCATCAAGGCTCTTGCTATTTCTGCAATATGTCTATTTTTGCGTTCAACAATGCCATTCTGTTGTGGTGTGTACCTGCATGAAAACTGACACCAAATTCCATGATTTTTTAGACTGCTTAACTCATTTGACATGTATTCACCTCCTCCATTAGATCTTAATGTCTGAATGTACTTCCCTGTCTGCTTTTCCACCATAGCCTTAAAATTCTGGAAGTGAGTGAACACCTCGCTTTTCTCTTTCATGAAATATACCCATACTTTGCGTGTATGGTCATCAATGAAAGTAACATAAAACTTGCAACCACCCATAGATGTGGTCTTTGCTGGACCCCAAACATCTGTATGTACTACTTCTAGTACATTCTCACTAACATGCTTGTCATGTGGAAATGATGCTCTTGACTGTTTACCGAATTGGCATGTTGCGCATACCTTTTGCATTTTTGCAACTTTGGAATTTGCTAGTCCATGGAAAATCTCATTTGACTGCATCAATTTCAGCCTTTGCAAGTTTGCATGTCCAATCCGTTTGTGCCACATCTCTATATCTACAATAACTCCTGCACCTTTTGCAAACATGTTTGCATTCATTTCAGGAATCTTCACATTTAAGGTGAACATCCTACCCACTTTGTTTCCTTTGGCAACCAATCGTCCATCCTGCTTGTACTCTTCAACATATAATCCATCAGCATTGAACCTGACTTGTAATCCCTGGTCAACCATTTGTCCAACAGAAACCAAATTCTTTGTTATATTTGGAACATGCAGCACATCAGCAAGATGTTTTACCTTTCCATCCTCCATCAATAGTGCTATGTTTCTTGTATGCTCAATAGGATGTGATGTGTCATCACCTGTTTCAACATATCTAGGAATTGGCAATTTTTGCAAAGTACTGAACCATTCCGCATGATTGGTCATGTGATTTGAAGCACTCGAATCAACATACCAGACATTATCATTTGATTTTGAAACACCAGCAGACATCGTATTCATCATGTAATGTTGAACCATGAACAGCTTCTCAGAATCATCTGCACTTGTGGATGCATAGTTATTCTGCTGCCTTCTATTATTTTGATTCTTCAACTTGCAATCACGTTCAAAGTGTCCAGGTTTACCACAATTCCAATATCCTTTACTGTCATTACCTGAATCATTTCTTTGGAAATTTCTACGGCCTCTTTGGCTCCCCCTACCTCGAAACTATCCTCTTCCTCCTGCATGATTCTATTGTTGACTTTGGTCTTGGTTATTATTTCCTCTTCCACTTCCAAAACCTCTACCTCTTCCTCTACCAAAGTAGAATACCTGCTCAGAACGAGATTTTCCTTGGGAGTTTGAATCCTCACCAAGATTGTTTTCTTCAATAATCAGCATAGATACCAAATCAGCAAAATTCAAGATATTTTCCCTAGTCTGTATAGAAGTTCTGAACTGCTTATATGCAGCTCCTAAACCACGAAGACACACTTCCACCTTATCATCATCATCTACATTCATACCAATAGATGCAAGTGACCCGCATATGCTTTTGATTTTCAAGGTGTAGTCACTTACCGACATGCTCTTCTTCTCCAATGTATGCAGCTCGTTCTTGAGTTGCAATTTCCGTGCCTTTGTATTGGTCTCATACAATGTGACCAAACTGTTCCAAGCCTCTTTGGAGTCTTGGCATCCTGTATGTGTCCAATCATGTTATTATGTATGCTAACAAATAGCCAATACATTACCTTTCGCGCTCCTTGATTCCATTCCTCATATGCTCTTACCTGATCTGCAGTCCGATTCCTTTCTAGTAACTACGGAGCATTTTCATTCTCTCCTTTGATGTACTTCTAGTAGCCTTTTCCAATCAGGAAATTCATCATTCCTTATCTCCAAGCATGGAAGTTGTTCTTGTCCAGCTTATCGCTCATAAGCTGACTCATTCCATCTGCGTTTGTTGTTTCTGCAGCAATTCACAACACTGCAAAGCACTACAAGTAGCACTTCTGCTTGAACACTATCGCACTATGACATGATAGTTTGATCTCAGAAAAACACAGTTTTCGTGTATCAATAGTGCATGGAATTGCTTGAAATTGTAGATCTGGAATATATGATTGTTGCCAAACACAACGCAAATTATAGTTTCTGAAACCGACCTGGTTTTTTTGCGGGCCCCACCTTGCGGGCTCAAAATAGAGGTCAAGATGACTTCGAAACTTCGATCTGACAAAAACAAGTCACCCTAAAGGGATAACTCTCGAAAATATTTTGAGGTCTTCTACCTTCACGCCGATTTTCGTAGCAAATGGAGGTTGTTTGTGAATTGCATTTTCTCCACGCCTTGTTGCATACTCTTCACTGTCTCCTTCTCCACGAGCTCTCTACAGCCACGCTGGCTCTGATGCCATGTCACGAGGAAGGAGATAAGGAAGAGAGCTCACACACACACTCTCACTCTTAAGGAGAAGCACACACACAGATTAAGGCAAGGAAGAATGATCTTCTTCTTCTTCTTCTTCTATTACATAAAAAGGAATGTACAAGAATGACCTAAAAACAAGAATACAACAAGTGTAATATATAAAGATCAATACATAAGGAAAAACCTAATATCCGTGAGTGAGTGAGCTTGCAAGGAACAAATGTGCCATCACTCTCGGTAGATAAATCTAATAAAGCTCAATGAAGTATCCCTGACATATACCAGCGTGACCACTATACATGTTAGAGAAACGAAAAACTAGTATGTGTCATACTGGATCATCACATGTTGAGCTTGATATCTCAACAAGATAATGCTAAAACTAGGTTTCTCTTGATCCTTGGCACAAATAAAGCATATGACAAAGTGAAAGAAATACCATCAGTAGTATTCAGAATGATCTTACCAACTCCCATGATAGGATAAGAGGAGTTGTTGGTGCATGTGACTGTATTCCTTGTAGGGGCAAGCTAAAGTGAATTGAAGAAAGTGCATTGTGAGGTAATATGTGTGGTTGCCCCATTGTCAAAGTACCAAACATCTAAGTCTACTACATACATGCACTAATCATGTGAAGATAGTTCATAACTGCAAACAGTAGTAAATGTCCGTTCTTCATTCTGCACAACATTAACAGACTCTATTTTAGGTGTAGCAGCCCCTTTTTCTTCGCCTCTTTTGCAGCCAAATTTGGACAAGTCTTTATGACATGATCATTTCCTTTATAGTATTTGTAGAACTATTTTTGCTTTTCTGTTTTCTTTTCATCTTTGTCCTTACTAGTAGATGAGATCCATTTACCTTTGCCCTTTTGACTAGCTAAGAAATCTTGATCTACAACATGCATGATGGACATGTTCTACCTAGACTGATCTTCCTATGATAAAACAGAGACTAACCTCAAATGTTATGGCATTTGGATTGCCTTTCATCATCAATCGAATAGTAGAAGCAAAAATCACATGAATCTAGAAGACTATTAAGAACAATCTGCACAACTGAACCCTCTGACAAGATTCCATCTGCAAAAATCAAGTTTTCTTTCAAATATTTAATCTTTTTCAAAAAATAGTCCACAGAATCTCCTTCATTCATATGCTCACTCTATGATTTTTTTCAAAGGTTAGTGACAGGATCCTCATTTCTTGCCTCGTATAAAGTGGTAAGTGTATCCCAAGCATCTTTGCTATTTTGCACAAGGGAATATGAGGGATAATGGCAAGTTTGATAGACAAAGTTCTCAATGCATGTGCCTGAGCATCTCTGCCATCCCATCCAAGTTGCTTTGCAATAGTTGCAGGAAGAATCATAGCATGAACATTAATATGAAGATCATGATCTTCAACACCATCTACATCACCTTCAAAAACTATATTTGCAAGTGTAATAGGTTATTTTCACACAACTTGCACAATATTCCACATTCCTTTTGCCACCAATACATGATGCATCATCTATGCCTATAATGGGTGATTGGTACCATCCAACTCGCCCTCACTCAACATACAAAATACATCATTGCTTTTAGCCATGTTTATTGAGTAAAAGACTCTAATGCAGAAAAATGCTTGTATCTCAAGCATTTGAACAAAACTACCCTAACAAGCTCTACTAAACATGTAGCACACTCTGAGGGGCTTGGCGCACAACACAGAAAAATGAATCTGTTACCAAGTGAATATACAAAGATTAGTCGCATGTTAGAGTTATTGGCATATATACAAGAAAGAAGGAAAACACTACCCCAACATTCCTAAGCATGTTCACACACATCACTACTAAAATATGTCAACAAATCCCCCCTTGGAAGTGATGCGGTGAACAAGGAGCTCACACTCATGTATAAGTAAGTGCTAGCTATGTGGAAAGAGATCAATCCGCAAAAGGAAGTAAGCCCAAAGCTTCAAACTTTTCCTGAGGTAGAGCCTTTGTGAAAAGATTTGCAATGTTATCCTATGTGGGCACATATGCCACACTCATCTCTCCAACAAAGAACCTCTCCCTGACATAATGATAACGCACCTCAATGTGATTTGTGTGAGCATGGAACACATGGTTTCTCGCAATTGCCAGTGCGCTTTGACTATCATTGAAGATGGTGGTGGCAAAAGACTGACCAACACCCAAATCAACCAAAAGTCATCTGAGCCACATACACTCAACAGTTGTTGTGAAAGTTGCCCTATACGCAACCTCGACAACTAGAAGTGGTCACAATAGGCTACTTCTTTCTCAACCAAGATATGCATGAGCTACCAATCATGAAGCAAAAACCACTAGTGGACACATGAGTTATGGTTTGAAGCAAGCACCACCTGTTTGGTATGAAAAGATACATGCCTACCTGATTGCACATGGTTTTGAGAAAAATCCAACTGAGAGAACCTT
>CM035410.1:70593388-70633388 GCA_020310875.1 Ceratopteris richardii
GTCACATTCCAAGAAAGAAGAAACATGCATGCAAAAAATAACCGAGGGATGTCAAGTAAGAGGAAGAGCTTATCTACTTCAACAAGAACAAGCTTACAAGTGACCAAAACGCCCTATTTTAGTTGGTCATTTAACTTATATACCAACCTCCTAAAACTAACGTCCATTCATATTCAGTCTCTCTACTTCAATGGGTGTTGCACATGAACATGCACACCTCTCTCTATCTCTCTCTCTCTATCTATCTATCTATCTATCTATCTCTAAACACACACACACACACACACACACACATATATATATATATATATATATATATATATATATATATATATATATATATATATATATATATATATATATATATATATATATATATATATACATGTATGTATTGCTTGGCATCAAGTTAATGTATTAAACATGCAAGAACTTGATGCCACACATCAGCTTCTTGCATCAAATATGCAAGAATTTGATGGAAAACGTCAAAGTCATGCATAAATTATGCAAGAATTGAATGTCAAGCATCATTTGTTGATGACATGATTGCTCCTACATCACCTACATTTGTACCCGCATGAGTGCATCTCCATTTTGTATCCAAGAGACACTCCATTTCTATTTTATTCCATTTTATATTGTATCTATCTTGTATTTGGGTACCTTGCCATTTGCTTCTACCAATTTATTCATTCTCCTTCAAGGGGAATTATCCCACATGTGATGCACTTTGGGTAGCCCCTCACAAATCTATATAAGGAGGGCCTCTCCCCCCATTTGTACTAGGTTAGAAGCTTGAGGAGCTACTTCGTGATCTTGGAAAACTCACTCTAATCCATTTGAGTTTTACCATTTCATGGTCTACTCACTTTTGAGTCTCACACTCTTTCATTTTGTGAGTACTCTTCTTTTCATTTTCCTTCTGCCCCTGTACTCTCTACATGGTATCAGAGCACTGGGTGGAGGTATTTGTGGTTCTTTTGGCTGTGCATTTAGTGATCATTTTTGTGGTGGTGGTGTTTGCACTTTGATGGTGGTGCTTCCTTCTCATAGAGAGGAACTTTTGGCCATCAATCTCATGCTCACATAGCATTTTGGGTTGCTATTTCCCATTTTCCCACCCTCCCACCCATTTTCTTCATCACTCTGTAACCCCTTTACCCCATTTTCCCACCCTCCCATCCTCATTGAGATCATTTTAGTAGCATTGAGCTTATTTTGAAGTGTTTATCAACACTCTAACATAATATTGTGTAAATATGATGTTCATTTTGTGAAGTTAACTATCTTAAATTGTTGAAATGTTAACATCGCTTCTCTTGGCCATTCTTGTCTTTCTCTGCATGACGATAATGCCCATTTTGTTCTATTACAATTTTACATCATTAACATCATCAATGATGTCAAAGTGGCCATCATCATGGTTTTGATTATTCAAATTTTTGGTGCAATCTTATTTACATTCACGAATCACTTCCTATCTCTCATATAGAACCATCTATCCATGTGTCCTCTTTTTAACCATCTTTTTTAATCTTCAACAAAGCTCCTTCACACACCTTCAAAACTCCTAACATTTTTAATGAAGCTCCGCAAATCTTCTTCTCATTTTATTTCACAAATCATAACCTCTTGAGACTGCCATTTAATTTATGGTCACACCTTCATTATCAATTTAAGGGCATAATTTGTTATCTCCAAAGTTTTGTACCTTCAGTTTGATCAATCACTTTGCACCCATATTGGCTTGACTCTTTGGCATCTCTCTCTCTGTACAACCCTCCAATTATTTCACATATTTTGGTATACGATCCAACTCTTGATTGTATTCTACAACCAAGGCACCAACCATTGTATCTAATGGGTCCTTCTGTAAACCTCAAGGGTCTTTGATCCTTAGTTTGGCACACCATTTGGCATCAAGTGCCCCACATTTTTTATCTCAAGTAATAAAGAAAGCAAACATTGTGTGTGTGCTTTGGGAAGCTATTCTAAGCCCCCAAAGGGGCTATCTCTCCGTCATTTGGGCTGCTCTTTGCTTCTACTAGTGTATTCATTCTCCTTCAAGGGGAATTGTCCCACATGTGATGTACTTTGGAGAGCCCCTCCCAAATCTATATAAGGAGGGCCTCCCCCCCCCCCCATTTGTACTAGGCTAGAAGCTTGAGGATCCACTCCATGCTCTTGGCAAGCTCACTCTAATCCATGTGAGTTTTCCCATTTCATGGTCTACTCACTTTTGAGTCTCACACAGTTTCATTTTGTGAATACATTCTTCTTTTCATTTTGCTACTGAGCATGTACTCTCTACATCATTTCCTTACACAATTCGAGTGTGAAAGCATATATGTGGATTTTATGAGAGCATCAGAGGAATTTTTTTGGACAATCCATGGAATATTGATACTAAATGTCATTCAATTGAGTGAAATCCAAGGAACGTAGATACTAGATACAAGGAACATGGATCAACTTGAGGAAATTTGATACCCCATGTGATCAAGAAAGGCCTGCCTATTATGTAATAAAATTGCATCGGTGGGTAATGGTTGTACTTTTGGGAAAATGCATCAATATTTCAAGCTTTGCCAAGAATGCATGTATTCTTAGTGCATGCATTTCATCATGTTGAGTTGCAAGTCTGGAACCCATTGTGATTCTTATGCACTAGATAGAATGTTCAACCCTCAACAAGGATGAATTGTTTTTGGGTCTTGGAAGCCTTTGTGATAAGCTCAAAGTCTTGATCCATCGTCCCTTCTAGACAATGGGTGGAGAGTTTGAACTTCACGAACGTGGATTTTGGTTGCATGGAAGTTTTCGTGCATGGCTTGAATGAATCTCTTCAAGTGGGTTTCCATAGAATTGTGATCCTTTGAGCGCATTTGAAAAAATGTACAAGACCATATGCAATGGGATCTTCAAATATTTTATAGAATGGGTTGTCAACTTAAGCATGATAAGGCATTTGAAACATCCCTTTTGTCTCTTGTAATGTTATGTGCCCTTGCTTTATGACATGCATGGGGTTGGAAAAGTATTAATCATTCAACTTCTAAGGCTTTTTCACTAATACAATCTCAAAAGGTAACTCTAATAAGGTCATAATTCCTTAAATATATCCAATGAGAGTTGTTTTTCTAGACTTGGATTCAATTGTTACCTATTTCTTTCTTTGGCTTGGAAAGACCAAACCCTTGGACATATGTGGGAGTTCTTTGGTGGGACTTTATATCATTCATATGGTGTTTCAATGTCCTATCAAGTGGCTATGCATGGGCCATACAAATGTGAGTTACAATTCTCTTCTAGTTCATGGAGGCATCCATTCAATAGTGGGATTCAAAAGAATCCCATGGATCAAGGGAGCATCATGAACTCATAAAATAAAAAGGATGGAAAATACATACAACAAATTAAGGAAAGAACCACGTACCTCTTTGTCTCAAAAAAACATAAGCAAAACAAATAAAAAGACATCTTCCAACGAGAATGTTTTGTTGATATATTTTGGTAGTGATGCATATGAATGCACATAGGACAGATTGGGCACTTCTTTCCCTCATTAGGAGGTCTTTTTCTTGGGTTTTTCTATGCCCATAACCCTAAAGAGTCACCTATCCTTGTCCATTCACTTGGTAATACATTTTCTATTGTGTTGTTCTCCATGCTTCTTCTTCTTCTTCTTCTTCTTCTTCTTCTTCTTCTTCTTCTTCTTCTTCTTCTTCTTCTTCATGTTGTTCACGTGCTTTTGCAGACCTCGAACTCCAACAATTGGTATCATGGAGGTCGATGCTTTCTCTAAGGCATCGTCAAAACACCTCCGATCATAGTATGAGAATTGCATGAAAAATGTGATCTTACTAGAGGCCTCCAAATGCACTATTACAGTGAATGTGCAAACAATTTTGTTCTTTTGTGCCAAACATATATACACGTTTTGGTTTCCCAATACAAGCACCTTGAAGTCTACTATAGGTCTGGCAAAGCTCGATTGGGTATTTCTATCTAACTTTTTGAGATATAGTCAATCTTACTCATCGAGGTATTTAGTCACTCGCCATGGTTGAAAGCAATTATGTATTTTGTATGTTGGTTGTTGAGGATAAATTGGATGGTAGTCATTACCCATTGTGGGCATACATGATGCATCATGTATTGATAGTAAAAGTTCTATGGAATATTGTGTAAAGTGTTGAAAAACATCCTACAACACTTACAGATACAATGATTGAAGGTGATGTATATGGTGTTGAAGATGATGATACTCAATTTCCTCATCATGTTGTGGTGTTCTTGTTGCACCTACTACATATCAACTTCATTGGGATGAAAAAGATGCACGTGCACATGCACTGATAGCTTTTTCAATCAAACATGCCATTATCCCTCACATTCCCTCTTTCAAGACAACAAAAGATGCTTGGAATACTCTTATAACATTTTACCAGGAAAGAAATGAGGCTCGTGTTGCTTACCTTCAAAAACAATTGGAGAGTGAGCATGTGAATAAAGGAGATTCAATGGATAGTTTTTTGACAAAGATCAAAGATTTGAAAGAGCATTTGATTTTTGCTCATGAAATCTTGCCAGATAGTTCACTTGTGCAGAGGGATCTTAATGGTCCTTCAGATTCTTACATGTACCAACAGGACATCAATAGCTCAAAGGATTTGTACGACACTTTGATGCCTCTTTTTATAGGTGGACAATCAAATGTTGTTCCAAGTGATGAAACTTCTCAACCTTAAATGATGATGTAGGCCATCCCATTTGTGATGTAGATTTACATGATGCACTTATTGATGAGAAGGTTGACATAGAAGAGGCCAAAACTATTTCTAAATGGATGGTGCAGACTTCAAGATATAGGAAATTAGATGCACCTTTGTCATATCGTACTTGGTCATGCTTTCATAGTGCCTCCCTTGCATCAAATTATTATGCAATGGCTATCTCTAGTCTTTTTTATGAGAATGAGCCTGTATCGTTTGATGAAGCATAGAATTCAAAAAATTGGATGGATGTTATGCAATCAAAATATGATGCTACTATGGAGACTGTACTTGGTCTTTATGTGATTTGGCCCTAGGCAAAAAGTCCATTGGCACTAAATGGGTGTATAAGCTGAAACGTAAGCATGATGGAACAATTGATACGTATAAGGTTAGGCTTGTTTCCAAAGGTAATGCTCAAGAAAAAGGCACTGATTTTGATGAGTCCTTTACTCCCACATTCCGAATGACCACGATTTGTAGCACTTTGTCCACTTGTAGATAATCATGGTTGGAATGTACATCACTTGTACATTAAAACTACATTTCTTAATGGTGAATTACATGAAGAAGTGTATCTATTTCAACCCCATGGTTTTGTGAAGAAAGGGTATGAAAAAGAAAGTGTGCATCTTGAAAAAGGCATTATATAGTTTGAAGCAACCATCATGTGCTTGGTATGAGAAGATGCATGCCTACTTGCTAGCACATGGTTTTGAGAATATTCCAACTGACAACATCTTGTACGTTAAGTGTGGAGATGATGTATTTCTAATCAATGTTGTATATGTTGATGATATGATACTCATTGGTCCTAATGTGAAACATATTACTTAATTTAAGGTTGATTTTCATGCCTCTTTTAAGATGTCCGTTTCGAGGCATTCACATGATTAATTGGGAATTTAGTTTACGCTAGTTGATGGGGGAATAACTTTGTGCCAAACAAAATATATTGACACATAATTGTACCATTTTTGCTATGAATATTGCAAAGCTATTGGCATTCCTAGTATGGAAACAAGTTTACGATTGAGTCTTCATGATGTTGGAGATGCATTTGATGTTGTTCTCTATCTAACATGTTTTTGGATGCTTGATTTACTTATGCATAACTCGGCTTAATATTCAGCTTCCTATCTCTTAGATGAGTAGTTTTATGCATTGCCCATGTGTCAAGCATTGGTAGCTAGTTAAGCACATATTTTGATACTTGAGTGGTACATTATGACTTGGATTATTTTATCCAAAGGGGGATCATTTTTGCCTCAAAATTGATCTGGTTGCTATGAAACTCGTGTGTCCACCAATGGTTTTTGCTTCATGCTTAGTAGCTCATGCATATCTTGGTTGAGAAAAAAGTAGCCTATTATGGCCACTTCTAATTGTGTGGCTAAGTATAGGAAAGCTTTCAGAGGGACTATTCAATGTGTGTGGCTCAGATGCCTTTTGGCTGATTTGGGTGTTGGTCATTCTTCTACCATCACCATCTTTATTGATAGTTAGAGCACATTGGCAGTTGTGAAGAACCCTGTGTTCCATGCTCACATGAAACTAGACTCTTTGTTGGAGAGATAAATTTAGCTTATGTGCCCACACAAAATAATGTTGCATACTTTTCACAAAGGATCTTCCTAGGGAGAAGTTTGAATTTTTCCAATTTGGACACTTTATTTTTGTATCATAGCCATTGTGTAACATATTTTCCGATGTAAGTGCACTAGAGGAGTCCTCTAGATGCATACCCATGGAGATTAGTAGCTTACACTTGTAAATTAGTAGGAAATTAACCTTTTCGTTAATAAAGTGCCGGTCTCTTGTGTGAAAGGACTATTTTTAGGGCACATGTATATAAGTCAATTTGTGACTCTTTGTAAAGACTTTTTGCCATTGTGAGAATCAAGAACACAAAATTTCGAATTTGTGTCTTCTCATCTCTGTGTCATCTTCTTTGTGAGCTTGTATGCATGTGCGATGCTTGGAAAGAGTGTTTGGAAGTGTTGTCTATCCATGAAAGTGCTTGTTTGCGGTTGTTAAGGTGTGTGTGAAGTGTAGGAATTGTTGAAGTGTAGGAAGGTCATTCCCGTGACTCAGTATTTTGTTCATAACTTGAAGCAGAAGTATCAGAATTGAGTGAAAAGACCGCATTGGATGCGTCTTCTTGAGAGCTTCGAAAGGAACCCACTAATCGCTATATTCAGAGTTCGGAGCTGAGAGAAAAGCTCAATTTACTGTTGGCTGCTGCTCCAAGTATCGTGACATTTCAACGGATCCCTGAACCTTGTTTGGAATAGATTTAGAGTTATTTGCACTCTTGGAAACTCATTTGCATTGATCATCATTTGAATGCATGTCTTCATACACTCGGCTAGGTTTTGATACTCCTCGGATTGATAAATAAAGCATGAATCCCCACTATATGCACTTGAGGGGGATCGAGGTATAATCTCTTTCTCCACAAGTCCCTAAGTTGGTACTTAGGTACACACGTTTTTGGCACCGTTGTCGGGGAAGATCGAATCAAACCGAGGCACTCGTGTGATGGTAAGTAGCTCTTAGCATTGAAGCAAGTAGAGGAGTTGTGAATTTCTCTTCTTTGGTAAGTCACACTCATCCGCACTTACTACTTCTCGCTCTTGGAGTGTGTGTAGTGAGTTGATAGTCTATGGAAGTGAGTAGAGTGAGTAGAGTAGGAGGAAGAAGTGAGTAGGTTAGGAAGATAGAGTAGCTTTCAAACTTTGTTCTTGTTAGACTTTTTAGTTAGGAAAATTTTTCAAAAGTATAAAAACCAAAAAACTTGTCTTCTACAATTCACTTGTCGACAAGCAAGTATCGAGAGAGAGAGAGAGAGAGAGAGAGAGAGATCACAAGACAGATATCATGTGAGCACGAAACAAGGCGTGTGGAGCAAGGAGTGTGAGCAAAGGTGGAAAAAGGAGCTGGAGGACCTTGGAAAGGTGAGTGCATGCCTACATTGCTAGAAATTCCTTCAAATATCGATCAGTGGAAGAAAATGCGATCTGCGACAGATATCGTGAGGGCCATCCCGGGGTAGAAGAGGTTTATTCTCTTAATACAGGCTGAGGCAAGAGGGTAGATAGGCTCTGGGACCATTTGTATTCAGTTGAAATCCAGATGCACTTGCTAAAAATTGAAAAAATGCCAAGTATCCTGTCCTCCCCCGGTTGAGTATCGTGATATCTAGATATCGTGAACTCTTGTGGTCAAGTATCGCGATACTTAGGCTTGTGAGATATCGAGTATCATTGATGAAGTTCTCGCGATACTTGTATGCTATCGTGTATCGTTGAGTATCTCTCGTGATATTGGTCACATATCATGTATCGTGAAAGTTTCTTCCGTGATACCTAGGAGATATCGTGTATCGCTGAGTATTTCTCGCGATACTGGGGGCATATCGAGTATCGTGGAGCTTTGAAAACGATATTTGGCTAGTATCGAATATCGTGGGATTTCTCTTGGTTGAATATCGAGTATCGTCAAAGTTTTCTGTGACATTTGTTGAATATCGTGTATCGTGAATTTCTTTTCTCGATACTTGTGGCATATCGGGTATCGTTGAATTGGCTTTGGTGATACTTGTGCCATATCATGTATCGTGGAGGATGCTTTTCGCGACATCTGTGAAAGATCGAGTATCGTAAGGTTCTTTTTCCGATACTTGTTGGACATCGAGTATCGTGGCATTGTCCAGTCAGTCAAGTATCGAGTATCATGGCAATTTCTTTTGGGTTAAATATCGTGTATCGTGGGATTGCTTCTCGCAATACCTATGGAATATCGAGTATCGTGGAGCTCTGAAAACAATATTTGGGTAGTATTGAATATCGTGGGATTTCTCTTGGATGAAATATCATGTATCATGAATTCAGTGTAAGTTCTTAGTCAAACAAACATTTCAGACAACTCAGAAACCCAGCCAAGGACATTGGAGCAAGGGGTTGGTAACAACTTGACTAGAGCTTTCAAGTGAATGAACCTAAGATCCGGAAGAACCCTAGGGAGCCGGAGAAGTGTAATTTCTTCTATGGGAAGTGTAGCTGAACCAAGTAGTCGCTCACACTACTCTAAAACCTCTAGTGAGTCTGAGGAAAAAATTCCCATGGCTTCAGAGGATATGCAGAACTTTGTGCCAATAATTGGCATGATGTCAGTTATTGAGGGTGAATATCAAACATCTTTAGAATATGTGAACACCAACCAACATGGGTCACCTATCTACCTAAATGGGCTAAACAGATCAGTGGCCAGGCTGAAGAAAGCTACAGACGCGTACATAGTACCTAGGCTAGCAGTTAAATATGCAGGAGGATTCTACATGGACAAAAGGGATATTCAGTGTGTAGTCACGGAACATCCTGAAAACATCAACGAACAAGGGGAAGAAGTCAACCACCACAACCTTAATGAAGAGAGACATGAAGAACAGGTGTCTACACCTAAAGGAAAATCCATTGTGATTAGGGTTTGGAGAGGAGACCTAGTTCCCCAAGATGATTCCCTAATGGATGTTTATTTGATCAATGGGATGGAGCATCTTCTCAGAGCCCACTCTTCGTTGTGGGAAGAGGCCAATAACCCAGTCACCATTTATGAATTGCAAGATCCTGAATTCCCCACCATTATCACGTATTTGGACAAAAACCAGAGGAGGTATTGGCCCTTAACGGAGTTAGAAAGAGCAGGGTTGAAATATCAGAACATACGAGTGTTCCCTCCTAGGGATCAAGAAACTACTTCACAAAACACCCAAGGAACTTATCAAGATAATTCATATCAGCATTCGGGACAGACACAACAAACGCATATTCCAGTTAGACCACATATGCAGTTCGCTACACCAGGCAATAATCCTAACTATTGGCCTCATCCACCAGTTGAACCAAGGAATAGAAATTATGTCCCTGATAGACCACCTGTAGTAAGAGGACCGGGTATACCGATAGGAAGACTAGTCTTCCCCATAATGCCTAGACCACCTGAACCAGGAAGAAGATTCAGGCCAATCCAAGTTGCCAAATGCATGAGAAACCACTATGATGGCTCCAGTGAACCTTACAATCACATAGCTGAATTCAAGCAAGTAATCAGAGCCGAACAAGTGGAAGATTTCTTGATCCAATATGAATCTTTTGGACTAACCCTTATAGACACGGCATGAGCATGGTTCCAGCCATTAGACCCTAATAACTTTCAAAACATGGAACAAGTCTATCAAGAATTAATTGAAGAATTCACCAAGTCTGGAGTAAAAAACAATTCTTCGTCATTGATCCATAGTTTTAAGCAAGCTCCTATGGAATCGGTAAGATTGGCAGCAAGAAGATTTAAGCAATATGTGGACAGATGCCCTGTTGAAGAGAGACCCACTCAAAACAAAATGGTGTCATTTTTTTTGGAAGGATTATTGAATGGATCATTAAGATCACCGGTATATGTGAAAAGAGTTCAAAATTTGCAAGAATGTATGAAAGAATGTGTTGATCTAGAGGACAATCTAGCAGAAGACTTGAAAATACCTCGAGGAAGTGTGAAAAGTGAAGACTCCGCCAGTAGCACGTTGTCGTCGAGATTTGCTCTCCTCTCTTACTTGTGAAGGCCTACAAAAAACATATTTGGCGAAGGTAGCCAGAATTCCCCGAGAAGTCCAGGATGCATCAAGGATGTCAAAGGAAGGTCACATACAAAGTTTCAAAGAAATCAAGAAAGTCCATGGTAGCGGTCAAAGCTGGTCAAAGCTCGTCAAAGTTGGGAAATTAGGGCAAAAATTTCATTGTCACCAAATTAGATGAAAATCCATATACTTGTAAAGATTGTCAAAGGCAGTCTATAGCCCAAATTTCAGCAGAAAATGGATTTTGTAGCACATTGATATGCTATGTTCATTTTGTAAAAATGTAATTTTTCTAGTTTGACCCTACAAATTCTTGTATAGAAAATTATGTTAGCCATATGGTTTGGCATGTATAAAGATCATATGTGGCTACATATTTGTACAAATTTTCAAGGCTATCAGAGCTTCTTAGACACCTTAATGCCACCTTGCAAGCTTCCAAATGTAGTCAAACTTGTACAAGGGAGATTCAGATGGGAGTTTTTTCTGCATATTCCTGAAGGAGATCTTTGGAAACATACTCCTACAAAGTTTCATCTTCATCAAAGCCTATTTGGAGGGTCAAAGAGTACAAAGTCCAGTTTTCAAGGTCACCGCAGTTTTCTAGAATAAGAAAATTGAAGGCTTGAAGGGCTACCACATGTCAAAATATGATTGAACCATGTTGTACGGTCAAGATGAGCTCATATTCAAGGGTGGAGATGCACTTAAGCATAAAGGAAGGAGGATCCACGAATTTTTTCATCAAAGAAGACTTTTTTGACAGTTAAAGATCAATAATGCAAAGTTTCTCCAAAAATAGTGGCTTATCTTATCCGAATTGATGTCAGCACTGATCCGATGGTCCAGATCATCCCCAGATCCAATGGTGGAGAATGAGGACGCCTAAATTTCACTCCTTTACACTAGATTTGATAGAAAGAACAATTCCAAGCCATTGATTTGATTAATCAAATGGTTGTAATCGAAAGTAGTGATCCTAGAGTTGAGAGTTGATTTCTCTAGATCCAAGGGCCCAAATTCATTCAAAAAACTATATAAACCCCCCTCCAAACTCCTAGAGCATCATTGTTAGGCATCCATAGGGCTCATGCTAGCTTACGGTTTCCTTGAGACGATCACCCTCGGTTGAGCGAGTGAGGATCCAAGGTGAGCTAGTATGAGTATAGAACCTAGTTTCAAATTTAAGTTAGAACTCCAATTTAGGATAGGCTCTTGAAACCAGCATCTCTATCTTGACTCACCCTCGGTGGAGCGTGTGAGTGAGTTAGAGCTGATTTTAATGAGTCTTAGACTTCTTTAGTTAGACGTTACGAGCCTAGACAGACATAGGGTCACTGGAGTGGAACTCACCTTCTTACGTGTGACATTCGGTTGAACTGTCATGGTTTGAGGGTCGGAACCACCTTTGATCAGTAGACTGCTTAGCATGACGTACCACGACGATCTTTTACATGTAACTTAATTCAAATTCTTTTAATTAATGTCACTTGTCACTTGTCTCTTGTCACCTCTCTCAGTCTCTTAAGTATTTTTACATGTCTTCTATTTCTTCTATGTGTGAGAAGGCTCCGCAGTATTGCGTTGAACCAGTGAGGATGTTTCTTTGAGCTTGTGAGTAAAATCCATCATCATAATTCACTTGCATGCATATAATCCATACAAATCCATACATATTTATTAGTTTCTGAAAGTGTATAAGAAGCTCCAATATTGGACCATTCTTCCTTTCAAAACTGATTTATGTGTAAGGATTCCATCTATTCTCATGCATACATATCATCCAAAGAAGGCTATACATATGGATTAGAATTAGGAAGTGTTTAAGAAGCTCCTCCAATGGACCATTCTTCCTTCCAAATTTGATTCGTGTGTATGGTTCTCTTTCATTCTTATCATTCATGTCATCAATCTAACTTGCACACCTACATTTCCATTCCCATAATTATTTCAACATCTCTCTCTTCTCCATACTCAAAATTAATTTCACTTTCATGTCCTTAAACCTTCCAACATTCATTAGCTTCATACACCCTGTGTGTGCCATGACCGGACCCGATCCACCCGGATTGCGATCACCTCCACAACGTCAAACTCTAGGAACAACGTAGAGGAAATAGCCGACTTAGTGGCAAAGAAACTGAATGTTCAAGGGCCTAGGAACTACCCCAACAATCCTATGAGAGTACCCATGCTTAGAAGATGTGCACATTGTGGAGGTGATCATCCTTCTCATTTGTGCACTAGGGGAGTAGTCCCACCACCTGCTTATGCTTACAATAGACCACCCATCACGGGCCCTATACATTATTGTAACATAGAGCAAAGGTACACAAATCACAGCACAAAAAATTGTCCTTACAATCGGCAATCAAGACCAGTACTACCGCCACTGAGACCTTACGGATACCCTCCATGAAAAGAATGGATGAGAGAGAGGGATGAGAGATATCGACAAGGAGAGGAACTCATTCCAATGGCCAACTTTAGAGCCTTTGAAAACCTAGGACAGCAAATAAAGCAACCTTATTTGAATTTGGGTGTTGGAACAGAAGAATACCACTTGGTGGATGCTCTCATTAACACAGGAGCAGCTATAAGCTGTATCAAGTCTTCATTGTCTCAGAAACTCAAGGAAGAATTACGCCCATCTAAGGCACAACTGATTGGAATAGGAGGAAAAGTTACTGAATGCATAGGCGAGATTACCTTAACCCTGCATCTTGGAAACAACACGATGCAACAAAAATTCTTAGTGTGTCATGACCAGGACTTATTAGAGGAACTCGTGTTGGGTCAAGATTGGGTATATGAATATGAAGTGACTATCCAATTATCCTTAGGTTACATATCGGCTAAGATAGGACACCGTGAGGTATTCAGCATGTTAGACGAACGACCTGTCAAAGCCAAATGTATAGGCCTGAGAGACCACCCACACAAGCATGATGAAGAATGTACATTCACTCCCACTACGGAAACCCCACCATCAAGTACTTCATGTGAGCATACTCCAAATCTCGATCTCACCCAATCTCCTAAGCCAGTAATCCACATAACTAGTGTCTTATCCAATAAAAGCCTTAGTGAGGAACCAAGCACAAGAGGGACTAGTCAACAAGACTATCACAAACTTGCACACATTAGAATATACCCCAATCCTCACACTAGACAAGCTTGGATAAAAAAAGATCAAGTGACAGCATATCTTCAACAACAGAACTACTCTCAACATCGAAAACAACAACAGAACAAGAATGCAAGTCAAGTTGGACACCTAGGTCCACAAAGGATTGCTAGAGTATGGATTCCGAAGAAGGTGATAACCGCCCAACAAGCCCGAACGCAAATATGGATTCCCAAATCATGTGCACAAATGACAATCATTAAAAGGGACATGTCAAGACACAAGGAGAATCAGCACGATCTGAAGACGAACCTACAGGAAACGAACACCGACAGGACATTGCAAGAGCCGAAATACGAAACAAACCACATTCAAAGAGTCAAAAAGCAGACGAAGCAGAGGTACAACATGAGAAGCACTACATTCACCAGGAGTGTTGGAAACACAGTCTGTCCCAGTGGAGTAAAGCAGATTTGGATGCCTACATGCAAAACAATCTGTACAAATCAGTTTGCACACATCTTGAGTTACAAGGGTCCAAAGTATGCATAATAGGGCCACATTACAAGGCCGCGCATTCCGCACCTACTTCTTCTACTACTAGATAGCGAAGCACATTCCCCTCTTAGGGAATAGGAGAGCACTTGTACAATAATCTGAACAAAAAAAAATAACTAATACTACAATAAAAGCTTCGGCTAGGTACTAATGCTATTGTTTTCTATCAAAAAATTGAAAAAATATATAAAGAAAATCCTAGGTAATACCTTTCTCACACCCACAGGAAAGGGACAACTCACATCACTCAGAGAATTGCAAAATTTAGGGAGGATAAGTGAAGAATAACTCTTAATACCAGCTTTCCACTGATTACTGGTATGTACTGAGTGCAGATGGCATCTTCTAATTCTGAGGCTACGCAAGAGGAAGAGGTCTTGCTTCTTCCCTTGGAATCAATTACTAAGGCAATAGGTCATTGGATTCTTGATGATCAACCAGTGGCAGAGCTCCTTTTCATGGCCACCATTAAGATTATGGATAGGGATCACTATTTCCCAATTATGTCACAAGATTTCCATACTATAATACAAGGATTACCACGCATTACAGATGTATGAACACGGGCTGGCATTGATGCATTCCTACGACTGCCCATATATTTGCCAGATTTCCAGAGATGCACACAAGCTATGAATACACTCCAGTCTGCATCAGATAAGCCGTCAACCCCGAAAGCAAGAGTGCTCGATAAAGTTGGTACATGGAAAACAATTCGATTCACTCATGAAGTCATCAACAAAGCTTTTGGTTGGTGTCAAGAGGGCCTCACTAATGTTAAAGATGAATGTCATGATCCAAAAAAGAGAACCTTTCTAGAAATAAACAGAGCAGATATAGAAGAATCGGTTCGATTGGTGCATCAACATTTTTGTTTTCCCAGTATGCACAGGTATACAGCACCTCAGAAAATCATAGTACAATTGCTTTCCCATGCAATGAGGCAAGTTGGAAATAAAGTAAATATGACTCCATATATTCAAGACCGCCTATTCGAAGCTAAGAAGAAGTGGAGTCAAAAGAAGTTTTTGAATGGAAGTTCGTCATTGACCTTGCTAATTTATGAGGCACTCGAGATGAAAGACTGTCTACGTGTGATGCCAACCTCCACCGAAATAGCAAAATATGTAAAGTCAGCTACTGTTCCAAAGAAAAGGAAAATAGTTATTTCCATCGAAGTGGGAACCAGTTCCAAGAAACCCATGCGAGGGACTAAGCGCACTAGAGAGGAAGAAGCACAAGAAACACCACATTCCAAGAGGACACATATATTACCAAAGATTCCTCTGACACAACAGCCAATCACAAAAAGGGACCTATCAACGGCCCTAGAAGAAATGCATACATATATGCTGGGACAAGTAAACCTCAATGTCCAAGGACATCAATATAGACAGGAAAGCCAAGCACAGCCACAAAAGGAAAAAGAACATACTCCAAAATTACCTTCCAGATACAAAGAATTGGGTCTAGAAGATTCAAGTTCAAATGAAGAGTCTAGCCCCGACAAGGATACCTTAGACACGGACATAGTAACAGAAACAAACAATGAGGAATGGACAAAGATAAACCAGGTCGAGGTCACACCCGACAATCAACAATGACAGGTACAGAACCAAGAAGTATTCACTAAACAGGCCCACCTCATTCAATTGAATGACATGTGAAAAAACAGCATAAAGGAAGCTCCAAACACACATAAAGATGCAGTGCCACCTATAAAAGAGGAAATACCAACAGCCATGGAAAAAGAAAGATGTTTCCAACAAGATACGGAGCAAATTGTGATTGAAGTCCTTGATTATACACCACAAGGCATGACTGACCCCAGGGAGGTTGAGCTAAGGATACAACTGCATATTTGGCAGCCCCATGACACTACGCTATATGTGGCACAAGGGAAAGATGTTACCACGGGTGAAGAACCTAACATCCCCACCACATGGTTAAATGTAGATGTTACTCAACTAAAACCCATAGTCAAGCAAATGATACAAACAGCTATGGATACGCAACAACAGATGATGGAAACAGATGTAGATATGACAAGACCATGCAGGGAAAAAACCAATTCCAAGTAATGAGTGAGCAACTGTCTACACAGCTGATTCAGGCCCAACAAGATGTTTCAGCCAAGGCAACGGAAATAACCGAAGTCAAATGCAATACAGTAATGGAGCAGAATCATAAACTCCAAGAACAACTGATGGACTTACAAAGACAACATGAAGCAAGTGAAGCCGACAAAGAGAGAATGAAAGCTAGAAGCAATCTGCTAGAAACACAGCTAAAAGCATACATGGAGGAAGATGATAACTTATGCAGCAGAAACAAAGAATTGATGAACGCATTATTGTATGACCAATCTATAGAAAAACAAGATACAACAGCAACTGACCAAAAGGAATTGAACAACCAAATAGCCAAATATGATAATTTGTTGAAACATGAGCAAGCCCTAAAAGAAGAATGGGAACGTAGGTATATTAACGAAACCAATGAGCTCAAGAAACAACTATACACTACCAACGCAAAACTTGCAGTGAGCTATAGTGAAACTATGGATCAGATAGCAGAAATTGGTAATGAGCTACTCACAGCCAAAGACGCGCTCCAGACAGCACTTAAGGAAGTTAAAGAGAAGACTGAACGTCTTACACAGCTAGAAGCTCAATTAGAACAAAAAGTAACCATCAGGACACCAATAGAGCCACGACAAGAAAGTCCTACTGACAAGGTAGAGGTACGTCCTCTATCTCCCCCGATCTATCATTCTCCAATAAGAGAGTAGATGGCGGAACCATGTGATGATCATCCCATGCCATATATTGCAGAAATAGGTCAGAAGGAACGGGCACTATTGGTGTCCCGATTGACAGAAAATTTTGAAAATGAAGTGGTCAAAGTCATGAAAGAGGCCAAAATAAAAGGGAAAGATCTGGATACGATCATGAAGCCTTTCAACATCCCTTATGGACTCTTGAAAGAGAAAACAAGGAAATATATAAAGAAGCTCACACAGAAGGATCCAGATGAGCAGCTATACTTCAAAGACAATACATTCAATTACACTCAAGAGGAATTTGAAGCGGCACAACTTGTATGGCGGAGGAAATTTTTTGAAAAAAATCCTACTTTGCAGGTGCACTGGCAAGCAGCACCGTATTTATTACAGGTAAATCCTTCATTTTGCCCAACACCACGTCGTAGAGAAGCAAGAGAATTTTTGGATATGCAAAAGAGTGGTGTGATCAATAAATAGTGGCTGAATTATCTCCTACTTCCAAGTCCACCTCATAACTATTTACCGACTGAGGATTACATGGTAAAGACCATTGAATTTTGGCTACATTGTTATGCAACAATCCCCGATTTAACTATCAAGATGACGAATAAAATCCTTAGCATGCTACTTACAGTGTTGAAAGTGTTCAAACACGCGGCTTACACGTTTCTAAATTTCATCGGTATTAATCAAGGCACAGATATCCTCATTTTTTATCTGTCTGTTACGCCCAGCCGACCCACAATAATGGCATATTATTCTAGGCTTATGTTCTTACCAAGTACATATATGCAAACTTTCGAGGAAGCCTTTTTTACAAGATTTTTTGAGATTGATTCAGAAATTTTCTTAAAAATGTCATCGAACTTGAACGCCAGATTAGTGGCATATGAATTAAGATTCTTCGCCAATCACAGACAGCCACCACATGACGGTGTGAAAGCCGAACAATGGAAGCAAATCATGATACGTGAAGTTAATTTGCTTAATGAGACAGAGCAAAAAGTTTACAGAACATACTCCCGCCGAATCTCAAAGCCTGTCGGGGACGACAGAGTTTAGGAGGGGGGCAATGTCGAAGGAGAATCTAGCAAAAAGAAAAGAAGAAGAAAACCAAGAAAGAAGCTTCACTGAAAGGATTATATCTGAAGACATGTCTCTGCACGAAGCCCCGCAGGGGCACGCAACACCCATCTCTGCACAGAGCCCCACATGGGCCCACAATAAGGGAAAGCATGTAGGAGGGAAGGACGGACCAGGGCCAGGAAGTATCCATGAAGATGTGCAAGAAGATATTTGGCAGGCAATGATCCTTCCACTGATTGCATGCGGTGGCAGAAAGTAAACAGGCTCAAAGCAATACAACAGGGTCAGATGTGTGAAGACAAAGACATATCAGAAGACCAAAAGTTAGAAAGAGGAGAGGCTGAAAAGTTGAAGAGGGTGACTAAGAATACCACATTCTTAGCCATTGATGGCGTGCGTGGCAGCCCGAGTTAATGCAGCAACCCAAATATGTGATATAAGGAATACCAAGGGGCAAACAGAAGCAAAGGACATACCTCGGATAAAGTAACAAATTTTTTGACAGTCCTTATCGCTTCTTCGACCGTTGGGTGCGTGTATTCGGAAGACTTAGACAAGTTGCAGACAAGAAGCAAAGCCTATCAAGGGACGACAGAGACAAAGAGGGGGAGAGTGTTGCAGAGCTAAGAAGAGCAAAAGGCAGAGAAAAAGATGGGCCCCAAAATTTTTCCGATTTGGACACTTTATTTTTGTATCATAGCCATTGTGTAACATATTTTCCGATGTAAGTGCACTAGAGGAGTCCTCTAGATGCATACCCATGGAGATTAGTAGCTTACCCTTGTAAATTAGTAGGAAATTAACCTTTTAATTAATAAAGTGCCGGTCTCTCGTGTGAAAGGACCATTTTTAGGGCACATGTATATAAGTCAATTTGTGACTCTTTGTAAAGACTTTTTGCCATTGTGAGAATCAAGAGCACAAAATTTCGAATTTGTGTCTTCTCCTCTCTGTATCATCTTCTTTGTGAGCTTGTATACATGTGCGATGCTTGGAAAGAGTGTTTAGAAGTTTTGTCTATCCATGAAAGTGCTTGTTTGCTTGTTAAGGTGTGTGTGAAGTGTAGGAATTGTTGAAGTGTAAGAAGGTCATTCCCATGACTCAGTATTTTGTTCATAACTTGAAGCAGAAGCATCAAAATTAAGTGAAAAGACACACATTGGATGCGTCTTCTTGAGAGCTTCGAAATGAACCTGCTATTCACTATATTCGGAGTTCGGAGCTGAGAGAAAAGCTCGATTTACTGTTGGCTGCTACTCCAAGTATAGTGACATCTCAACGGATCCCTGAACCTTGTTTGGAATAGATTTAGACTTATTTGCACTCTTGGAAGCTCATTTGCATTGATCATCATTTGAATGCACGTCTTCATACACTCGGCTAGGTTTTGATACTCCTCGGATTGATAAATAAAGCATGAATCCCCACTATATGCACTTGAGGGGGATCGAGGTATAGTCTCTTTCTCCACAAGTCCCTAAGTTGGTACTTAGGTACACACTTTTGTTGTTTGATTTCTTTCCACATAGCTTGGAACTTCTTATACATAAGTGCCAACTCCTTGTTCATTGCATCACTTCCAAGGGGGGTTTGTTGATATATTTCGGTAGTGATGTGTGAACACATGTAGGACCATCGGGGCACTTTTTCCCTTGTTAAGGGGTTTTTTTCCCTAGCTTGTATATACGCCTTTAACCCTAAGGGGTCAGTTATCTTTGTACATTCACTTGGTAATACATTCTATATTCTATTGTTCTAGATGATTCTTCTTCTTCTTTGTGTTGTTCATGTGCTTCCATAGACCTTGAAATCCAACATGCGTATGTTACAAAGCTCAAAGCTCTATGAGATAAATATAAAAAAGAGAAGAATGAAGGAAACTTGTTATGTACACACACATGTAAGTAGTTATGTATTTATGTGCAAATATATGCCTGTTTGTATGTATGCATAATGACTTTATTTATGCACTTAGATATTTACATATATACGATGTAAATATCAAGCCAATGTATATGTGAATATTTACCTAGTAGCCTCAGATAAACAAAACGATTTCAAAATGTTTTCAAACATATTCATTATAGATACTTGAAGTAGTAACGTTCAATATTGAATCACCATGGACTAGAGCTTGATGAAGAGTCTTGTTTCTATATAATTTTATCTTAAGAGGGAGAGCAGTGAGACTATTTGTGCAAAGCCATAGCTTATCTTCAATGATGTATTACTTAATTTGATTCTTTAGAAAAACAATATTTTGTAGGTGTGAAATAGACAAGCTAGTTGAAGAACATGACATGGCATGAAATTAATAGGCGAAATACATTGAAATTGGGTTATACTTTTAGGAAACAAAAGAAAGAGAGAGTGCAGAATGAGATTTATCTTCACTCATTTATGTTGACTTAATATGCATGATGCTCTTCTTTCAAAGACTCTCCTTGGGTCCAACAATGTAGCTCTGTAGGTTGCAAATTTTGCTTTCCATGGCTAGGGCATGAGTTCAATTCCCATGGGCAACGGTGCTATGACACACCCTCATCCACATGATGTAATGAGACGAACTATAGTTCCATTCAAGGATGTGTTGGCCTTTAGATGATTTCTGTGGATGTTGTTCTTAGTGGCAAGGGACATGCTCATTGATGGTATTTCTACATTCACTAAAACCAATCTCCTTGCACCTTAGGGCCATCCCTACACAATTCCTATCTTAGAGGGCCTTGGGGCTCTACTCATTCGTAGTAGGTGCTTGTGTGGGATACCGGGTGTTCCGTATGTACTATGCTCTTCATTGTACTTTCATTTAGTTCAAGCCCTCGAAAGATGTACATTGCAAGATCAAACTCCTTTTTAAAAATGACTCTTCTTAGTTTATTGATTCTCAATTTTCCCCTCTTTAAGAAGCTCTCACATTATGATTTAAAAAACATATTTCAATGCAATGCTTAGCTTTTTGAGCACTTTCCATCTATCCGTGTGTGAGTACAAACACACATATACTAACGAGTTTTAAAATTTTTAAAGGAATAAAATAATCTTTATTTTTTAGATACTTGGTGCAAAGGTGTTTTCTTATGTCCTTTGAACTTAAAGATATGTTTGAGTTTTAGTACATAACCAAGAAGACGTATCAATACTTTGAGATTATTCTCAAGAACAAATGATTTTTAGCTATTTTGAAAATGCATATTTTATGTATGCTATCTCAAGACGTGTTGTTTTTATCTTTTATAATAATTTAAATGATATTTTAAAGAAAAGATGACATCTTTGTGGATATATTTTGTAGTGATGTGTGTGAACACACTTAGGATCGTTGAAGCGCTTTTTACCCTCTTTAGGAGGCCTTTTCCTTCGAATTGTATTTACTCCTATAATCACTTATCTTTGTGAATTCATTTGGTAATACATTTAGTATTGTTTTGTGCTCCAAGATTCTTCTTCTTCCTTGTGCTGTTTGTGTGCTTTTGTAATCCTTGAACTCCAACAATCGTTATCAGATCAGGTCACTACTTCATCTAGGGCATCATCGACACCCTCTGATCACAATCTCAAAATAAAAAAAAATTGGTGGGCATACTTGGTGCAATCAAGAGTCTGAAACACCTTTGCTGTATGGCGTTGAAATTTTGATATGAGCTCGTTTTGGCCTCTGAATGCATTAGCACAACAATCATGCATGCAATTTCATCCTTTTGTGCCAAACATATATACAAGATTTGGTTTGCCACTACAATTGCCTTCTACTACAAGGTTAGCAGAGCTCGACAGGGTGTTTTTATTCAACTTTTTGAGATACAATCAATTTTTTGCATCAAAGCTCCATAGCGTGTTTTTGTTCAACTTTTTGAGATACAATGAATTTTTCACATTAGGTATTTAGTCACTAGTTATGGCTAAAAGAGAGGATGTATTATGTATGTTGACTATTGAGGATAAGTTGGATGCTACTTGCAAGAAACTAAGAATTACGACCACCACGAGCTAGAGAGATGAATCTCCTCCGAACCTTATGCCTGTATGCATAACTGCTCAAATAAATGAGGACCACAAATGTAACTAGAGTCCACAAGTGCATGTGCAATCTCCTCCACTCCTTTCATATCTTCCACTAGAGTCTACTAGTGGTTGGAGTGATCTCAATCATTGCTTTAATGCCTTCCACTAGAGTCCACTAGTGGTTGGTGTACTCGCCACTCAAGTTAAGTCTCACTGGACTCAAGTTAATGTTGGGTGTGTGTAGAAGTGCGAGAGACACACGAGAAGCACACACAAGGAGCACAAACGCAGCAAAGACACACGGAGAAGACGATGGCTGGAATAGCTCTCTCTATTGATGATGAACTAAACTGAAGTAAGAGCTGAATAATATCCCTAAGTACAAAGTACCACCACATATGAGAGTATCAAGTATGTGGTAACATGGGGAAAAAACCTCTAGCCATCACTAGAGTAAAAAGTGCCCATGTATAGGGAAAAGGTTCACATCAAAGCTACTCGAGGAACACATAAGTGTAACAAACCCCCCTGGCGCGAATGATGTGAACACATACAGGGAGTGACAGACAGCCTCCACAAGGTAATAAGCCTAAAGCTTTGCGAAAAGCTTCAAACTTTTCCCGTGGAAGAGCTTTGGTGAATATGTCTGCCACATTATCATGTGTAGGCACATAAACCAAATCAATATCTCCTGCATGAAGCCGCTCTCTCACATAGTGATAATGCACCTCAATATGTTTGCTCCGTGCATGAAACACTAGGTTTTGTGCAACAACCAAAACACTTTGACTATCAGTGAGAATATGCATAGCAGCATCAATCTCCATGCAAAGATCCATCAATAGGCGTCTCAGTCATATACACTCCACTGTAGCTGTGAAAATTGCCCTGTACTCAGCTTCATAACTCGATGTCGCCACTGTAGGTTGCTTCTTACTCAACCAAGATATGCATGAGTCTCCAAGGAAAAAGCAATTACCACTAGTGGACACACGAGTATCATAACAACCAGCCCGATCACTATCTATAAAAGCATGCAAGCATGGTTGAATATCTCTTCCATAAAAGAGACCTAAGCTAAAAGTGCCTCGAAGATATCTAAACACACGTTTCACCACTTGCCAATGCTTAGTGTCAGCGCTATGCATGAATCGACTCAATTGGGAAACTGCATACTGTATATCCGGCTTTGTGTTGCATGCATATATAAGACATCCCACAACTTGCTGATAAAGAGAAGTGTCAAATGCATCACTAGAATCCTCAACTGAGAATCTAAATCCTATCTCAACTGGTGTGGAAACTGGCTTGCAATCCTCAAATTCAAAATGTTGAAGTAGTTTTTCAACATACTTTGCTTGATGCATAACAATTCCCCCTCAATGGATACAAACTGGATGCCAAGATAGTAGCTTAAAAGACCAAGATAAGTGACATCAAAAGTATGCTGCAAATCAGCCATAAGAATGTCAAGTTTTGCATCACATGACCCAGTCAAGAGTACGTCATCGACATAAAGAACAAGCACTATAAGATCAACCCCATTTGTGCGTACATAGAGTGTTCTTTCAATCGGACTACATGTGAAGCCAAGAGCAATCAAGTGCTTATGGATTTTGTCATACCATGCACGTGGAGCTTGCTTGAGACCATACAAGGCTTTATGCAAGCGACAAACCATATGCTCTTTCCCTTTCATAGCAAATCCAGGAGGTTGCTTCACATAAACCTCTTCTTGCAAATCACCATTCAAGAAGGCTGTCTTTATGTCCAACTGATGCACCCACTTTGTACCAATGGCATTCTTTCCTTTTGGCAATTCATATAACTCCCAAGTACCATTCCTATGTATGGAATCCATTTCTGATTTCATAGCACTCATCCATTGTGGATTGTCACATGCATCTTCAAAAGAAAGTGGCTCTTCATTACACGCTGTAGCAATAAGAGAATAATGCACAAAATTACTTGATGCATGGTGAGAGCTTGATCTTGTTCTTCCAAGTAAAGGTGCACTCAATTTGCTATCTTGCAAAGTTTGTTTCAGCCACTTTGGCATAGATTGTGCACTCTTGATAGACATGCGTTCATTATGTAATACATCTTCAATATGTACATCATGCATGGGCTGAATTTCATGCTCATTTTCTGTTGGAGTTAGATGTCTGCGGAAGCACGCGAACAGCACAAGGAAGAAGAAGAAGCTTGGAGCACAACACACAATACTGAATGTATTACTAGAGAATGTACAAAGATAAGTAGCCCATTAGGGCAATAGGCGTATATACAAGCTGGGGGAAAAAAACCTCCTAAAGAGGGAAAAAAGTGCCCCGGCGGTCCTAGTGTGTTCACACACATCACTACCTAAATATATCAACAAATCCCCCTTGGGAGTGATGTGATGAACAAGGAGCTGGCACTCATGTATAAGGAAGTGCCAAGCTATGTGGAAATCACTCCACAAAAGGAAGTAAGCCTAAAGCTTTGCGAAAAGCTTCAAACTTCTCCCTAGGCAGAGCCATCGTGAAAAGGTCTGCAATGTTCTCCTGCGTGGGCACATATGCCAAGCTGATCTCCCCAGCAGAGAACTTCTCCCTGACATAATGATAATGCACCTCAATGTGCTTTTGTGCGAGCATGGAACACAGGGTTCCTTGCAACTGCCAATGCGCTCTGACTGTCAGTGAAGATGGTGGTGGCAGAAGACTGACCAACACCCGAATCAGCCATAAGGCGTCTGAGCCACACACACTCAACGGTAGCTGTGAAAGCTGCCCTATTCTCAGCCTCACAACTGGAAGTGGCCATAGTAGGCTGCTTCTTGCTCAACCAAGATATACATGAGCTACCAAGCATGAAGCAAAAACCACTGGTGGACACACAAGTGTCATAGCAACCAGCCCAATCTGAGTCAGAAAAAGCATGCAAATCTGGCGGTAGTGATCCCCCCTTGGGATAAAACAACCCAAGTAGCCGAGTACCACTCAAGTAGCGAAAGATGCGCTTAACCGCTTTCCAATGCGTGACTCCTGGGCAATGCATAAACCTGCTCATCTGTGAGACAGCAAATTGAATATCTGGCCGAGTAATGCATAAGTAAATCAAGCATCCAACAGCCTGCTGATAGAGAACAACATCAAATGCATCTCCAGCATCATGAAGACTCAATCGTAAACCTGTCTCCATAGGAGTGGCGATAGGCTTACAATCTTCAAGGCCAAAACGCTGCAATAATGTGTCAATATATTTCGTTTGACACAAAGCCATTCCACCATCAACGTGCATAAACTGAATGCCCAAATAATGATGCAAATGCCCCAAATCAGACATCTCAAATGAGGCATGCAAATCAACCTTAAAATCAGCAATATGCTTCTCAATAGGACCAGTGAGCAGCATGTCGTCAACATAGACAACAATGATCAGAAGCACATCATTAGCACGCTTAACATATAAGGTGCTTTCAGTTGGATTGTTCTCAAAATGATGTGAAATCAGATAGGCATGTATCTTCTCATACCAAGCACGTGGTGCTTGCTTTAAACCATATAATGCCTTCTTTAACCTGCACACCTGGTTTTCATGCCCTTTCTGCACAAAGCCACGGGGCTAAAAAACATACACTTCTTCATACAAGTCACCATTCAAAAATGTTGTTTTAATGTCCAACTGATGTACATTCCAACCATGATGGGCTGCAAGTGCACAAATGCTCCGAACAGTAGTCATACGGCATGTAGGTGCAAATGTCTCATCAAAATCAATGCCTCTTTCCTGTGCATAACCCTTTGTAACAAGCCTAGCCTTATACCTGTCAACTGTACCATCAGGTTTACGCTTCAGCTTGTATAGCCACTTAGTGTCAATGGCCTTTTTGCCAGGAGGCAAGTCACATAAAGACCATGTACCATTCTTCATTATAGCATCATATTCCGATTGCGTAGAAGCCATCCAATTTTCTGAATTTTGTGCTTCGTCAAAAGAAACAGGCTAATTCTCATCACAGAGACTAGACGCAGCCATAACATAGCAATCTGATGCAAAGGAGGCACTATGAGAGCCTGAACGAGTACAACATGACAAAGGTGCATCTAATTTGTTGTCACGCAAAGTCTGCACCAACCATTTTGGCATAGTTTTTGCCTGCTCAATATCAGGTCTCTCATCAACAAGTGCATCATGTAAATCTGCATCAGAAATGGAATGATCTACATCATTATATGAAACCTGCAAAGGCTGAGAAGTTGCCTCATTAGGACCAGCACTAGACTGTCCACCTGTAAAAAGAGGCATCAAAGTATCATACATGTCTTTGGAGCTAACAGATGTCTCCTTAGTACATGAAAGCAATGGCTAAATAGCATCTTCCACAAAGACAACATCACGGATAACCACAATGCATTTAGTCTGTGGATGATACAGACGATATCCTTTACTTTCAGAACTGTACCCAACAAAAATACATTTTACTGCCTTATCATCCAATTTTCTGCGATGTTGTTCATGCACTAGTGCATATGCAAAACAACCAAAAACACGCAGATGAGCAACAGATGGCTTGCGGTCATGCCAAGCCTCATATGGAGTGATAGACTGCAATGCTTTAGTGGGACACCTGTTTAGTACATATGTTGCACACATGACAGCCTCAAGCCAGAAACTATGTGGTAAAGCCTGACTTTTGACCATGCACCTCGCCATCTCCATGAGTGACCTGTTCTTTCGTTCAGCAACTCCATTCTGTTGAGGTGTATACGGCACTGTACACTGGTGTTTTATCCCACGTTCAGCCAGAAATGCATTAAAATCAGAAGACATATATTCCCCCCCTCGATCAGAATGGAGGGTGCCCATTTTACATGCTGACAGATTTTCAGCCAAAACTAAAAACTGTTTGAAGCACATGAACACTTCGGACTTTTCTTTGAGTGGATATACCCATGCATGCCTGGAAAAATCATCAATGAAAGTCACGAAGTAAAGGTAATTTTCAAAAGAGGGTGTCTGCATAGGACCACATACATCACTGTGTACAAGCTGCAATTTCTGCGTAGCCCGAACTGAACCATCTTTTGGAAAGGATGAACGCTGCATTTTGCCCAAAATACAGCCTTCACAAACATGTTTTCCAGGTGCCTCAAGTTTGGGCAAAGAGGACACCATTTCAGATTTCTGCAGGCGTAGCAAACTAGCAAAATTCAGATGACCAAAGCGTGCATGCCAAAGCTTTGCATCTGACATAGCCTGAGAATCATGAACTTCACATGCCGAATCATTCACAGATCTTCCATAGTCTATGAGCTTATACAACCCACGACATAAAATGCCAGAAGCAATAATCACGTCACCATTTGATAGATCATGAACTGTACACCTGTCATCAACAAATTTCACCACCAAGCCAATCTTGGCTAATGTAGAAACTGATAACAGATTCTTCTTGATCCCTGGCACAAATAAAGCATCTGACAAAGTGAAAGAACTACCATCAGCAGTAGTCAGAATGATCTTACCAACTCCCATAACAGGATAAGAGGAGTTGTTGGCGCATGTGACAGTATTCCCTGTAGGGGCAGGCTCGAGTGAAGAGAAGAAATTACGCTGTGAGGTAATATGTTTGGTCGCCCCACTGTCAAAGTACCAAACATCTGAGTTTACTGCAGACATGCACTGATCATGAGAAGATGGGTCAAAAGTGCAGACAGTAGTAAACGCCCATTCTTCTTCCTGCACAAGATTTGTAGACTCTGTTTTTGGTGTGGAGGCCTCTGCAACAACCATTCAAGCCTCTTTCTTCTTTGCCTCTTTAGCAGCCAGTTTTGGACAATTCTTTATGATATGATCATTCCCTTTACAATACTTACAAAACAATTTCTGCTTTTCTGATTTTTTCTCATCTTTGTCTTGGTTCTTCGAATGTGCAGCATTTGCAGATTTCTGCTTACTAGTAGAAGAGCTCCATTTTCCTTTGCCCTTCTGACTAGCCAGGAAAGCTTGATCTGCAACACACATAATGGACCTGTTCTGCCTGGACTGATCTTCCTGCAATAGAACAGAGACTAACTCCTCAAATGACAAGGCATTTGGATTGCCTTTCATCATTAACCGAAGAGTAGAAGCAAAACTCTGATATGAATCAGGAAGACCATTCAAAACGGTCTGCACAAGTGAGCTATCTGGTATAACCTCGTCAGCAGAAATCAAATGTTCCTTCAAGTCTTTGATCTTTGTTAGGAAACTGTCCATGGAATCACCTTCATTCATGTGCTCACTCTCCAACTGTTTTTGGAGATAAGCAACACGAGCCTCATTCCTAGCTTAGTACAATGTGGTAAGTGTATCCCAAGCATCCCTAGCTGTTCTGCAAGAGTGTATGTGAGGAATAATGGCACGTTTGATAGACAAAGCTATCAATGCATGTGCCTGGGCATCTCTGCCATCCCAACGAATCTGCTCTGTAGTAGGTGCAACAGAAACAGCAGCACGAACAGGAATCTACGGAATATCATCTTCGACACCATCTTCATTAGCTCCAACACCTTTATTTGTAGTACCTGTTGTTACAGGTGTAACAGGACGTCTTTCAACACCCTGCACAATGTTCCACAATCCTTTTGCAACCAAAACATGTCGCATCATATAAGCCCATAATGGGTAGTTGGTACCATCCAACTTATCCTCAACAACCAACATACGAAATACATCACTGCTTTCAGCCATGGCTGGTGACTAAAATACCTTGATGTAGAAAATTGATTGCATCTCAAAAAGTTGAACGGAACTGCCCAGATGAGTTCTGCTAGACTTGTAGCAGACTTTGAGACGCTTAAACTGGCGAACAGAAACTGGTATATACATTTGGCACAAAAGGACAAAATAGCCTGCACAAGCGTTGCAATAGTGCGTTCGGAGGCCGAAACGAGCTCAGATCGCGATTTCGGCACCACAGAGCGAAGCAATTTTGATCTCGGAAACAGCCTGAGTATGCTCACCAAATTTCGTGCGAATCTGAGACTGCAAATGGAGGAGTGTCGACGACGCCCTAGAAGAAGCGACGACCTGCTCTGATACCAATATTTGGAGTTAGATGTCTGCGGATGCACGCGAACAGCACAAGGAAGAAGAAGAAGCTTGGAGCACAACACACAATACTGAATGTATTACTAGAGAATGTACAAAGATAAGTAGCCCATTAGGGCAATAGGCATATATACAAGCGGGGGGAAAAAAACCTCCTAAAGAGGGAAAAAAGTGCACCGGCGGTCCTAGTGTGTTCACACACATCACTACCTAAATATATCAACATTTTCAGCCATATTTTGACGCAAATGTTCAGCCATATGTGGCTGGAAATTTCCAGCAGTTTTGACAATTTTTGGCTGAAAATTTTCAGCCATGTTTGGCTGGGAATTCTCTACATTTTCAGCCCTGTTTGGTTGGAAATTTTCAGCCTTTGAACATCAGTTGGCTGGTCTACATGGCCATAGTCAAATGCACCATTTTGGAACAAAGGCATGAGTGTATCAAACACATCTTGTGAGCTAACTGTTGGCTGTTTTTTGCATTCAAGTAGAGGGAAAACTGAATTTTCAGCAAATACCACAACTCGACTCACAATAATTGTGTTCATCAATGGATGGTACAAACGATATCCCTTACTTTCAGCACTATAACCAACAAATATACATTTCTCTGCCTTGTCATCAAGTTTGTGACGTTGTTGTAATGGCACAAGAGCATATGCCAAACAACCAAACACACACATATGACTAACCATAGGCTTACGACCATTCCAAGCCTCATAAGGAGTGATGACTCTCAATGCTTTTGTAGGGTAGTGATTCAACACATAATTTGCACGCATGATCGCTTCCATCCAAAACCTATGAGGAAGATGCTTTCCTTTAACCATACATCGTGCCATTGCAAGTAGAGTTCTATTTTTATGCTCGGCAACACCATTTTGCTGAGGTGTATATGGCACCGTGCATTGGTGTGAAATACCTCTTTCACGAAGAAAAGCACTAAACTCATGTGACATGTATTCACCACCACGATCTGTGCATAGAGTCAAAAGCTTTTGTGAAGAAAAATTTTCAACCATAAAAATGCTTTGAAGCAAGAAAATACCTGATTCTTTGCTTTCATAGGATACACCCATGTATGGCGAGTAGCATCATCTATGAAAGTAACAAAATATACATGCTTCCCAAAAGATGGAGTCTTGAGGGGACCGCATACATCACTATGAACAAGCTGCAATTTTTTTGTAGTGTGTGTATGACTATCTTTTGGAAAAGAAGCACGATGCATTTTTCCAAGAATGCAACCTTCACATGCATGCTTTTCAATGGACTCAAGTGTAGGCAGACCAATAACCATGTCCTTCTTTTGCAAGTAAAGCAAACTATTGAAGTTCAAGTGACCAAAACGAGCATGCCAAAGCTCCATTTCAGCCATGGAAGAAGTATGAGCAACCAAGGCATTTGAGGCAGCCCTCTTGTATGTATTCATGCCATACAAACCATTACATAATGTACTGGACATCACGATAACATAGCCATTGCTGAAATCATGAACCATACACTTATCATCAACAAAGTGTACATGAAGTCTAGCTTTGGCAATCAACGGAACTGAAATTAAGATCTTCTTGATACCGGGCACATACAATGCATTTTTCAAGAGAATCACATTTCCATTTGCAGCTGTAAGCTCAATTTCTCCTAATCCAATGATAGGATAAGAGGCATTGTTTGCACACACCACATGTACTCCTTTGGGTGCATCTTTCAAAGAGGTAAAAAACCTTTTGCATGATGTTATGTGCTTTGAAGCACCACTATCAAAGAACCAATCAAAATTAGCCTCACTCACAACCATACATTTAGAATGCAAAGAAGCATCATAATGACATGTAACAACACATGCCCAAAAATCTTGAGCCATGTTAGCTTCATCATTCTTATATTTGCTGAATTTTCAGCAATAGACATGCCAGATTCCTTCTTCGTTTCATTGCATTTAGCAAGCTTTCTATACTCATCAATAGTATGAACATCCTTCCGACAATATTTGCATCTCTTCTTCTTTTGCAAATTGCTATCATTAGAGGAATGAGTGGAAGAGGAAGCTTGAGGCTTTGGTTTTGATGAACCCAAAGCTGAACCATACTTGCTTTTCCCCTTTTGTGAGATATCAAGTGCTTGTGTTCCCTCAATCAAACCACTCCTATTCACTCTAGATTGCTCTTCTTGCAAAATAAGAGACACAACCTCATCAAATGCATACATATTAGGATTTCCTTTTGCAACCAAACGGAGTGTAGTAGCAAAGCTTTGAAAAGATTCTGGTAATCCTTTCAACAATGTAGAAATGAGTGATGCATCCAGAATGATCTCATCTATGTTTGCCAATTGCTCTTTCAAGTCTTTGATGCGTGTCACACACACATCCAGCGACTCATTTTTAGCCATACATACATCCTCAAGTTGCTTCCTCAAGTTGCTTCCTCAAGTATGCAACATGTGCTTCATTATGCACGGCATACAAAGAAGCAAGAGTGTCCCATGCCTGTCTCGATGTAGAACATGACCGAATGTGTGGAACTATATGACGCTTCATTGAAAACACAATCAAAGCATGAGCTTGAACATCTTTTCCATCCCATCTAAGTTGCTCCTGTGTAGGTGGAGAAGGAGAAACCACTGTACTCGAAGAAGAAGCTCCATCTGTCAGCTTGAAGCATGCCAAACAAGTCATTGCTGCCCGCCATTTCACTAAGGAACAAGAATGTGACAAATCCTTCACTTCGACGAAAGCTGAAATGAATGCTGAAATTTTAGCTCACAAACCGTCACTCTGATGGCGATTCTGACTGCACAAATAACTTCGAAATGGGGGTAAAACCCCAGTGCACCTAGTGGAAATGTTTCTTGCCTACTGAAATTCACTCTTCTATGCTCCAAAGTCGATTTGCACTGTTAAAGGTGCGCGTGTGCCGCGACGTGAAAAACAGAAACTTGAGAAGCAACTCAATCTACTATGATACCACTGTTGGGTGTGTGTAGAAGTGCGAGAGACACATGAGAAGCACACACAAGGAGCACAAATGCAGCAAAGACACACAAAGAAGACGATGGCTGGAATAGCTCTCTCTATTGATGATGAACTAAACTGAAGTAAGAGCTGAATAATATCCCTAAGTGCAAAGTACCACCACATATGAGAGTATCAAATATGTGGTAACATGGGGAAAAAACCTCTAGCCAACACTAGAGTAAAAAGTGCCCATGTATAGGGAAAAGGTTCACATCAAAGCTACTCGAGGAAGACATAAGTGTAACAGTTAACTCACCTTAACTTGAGTTAGAAGGCTCTAGAGCTCCTTGGGCAAAACTCTCTCCCCATGCTCCTTGTGGGGGTTGAACTCAAGAGCTCTTCCTTCACAACCTTGAGACTTAATCACTAGGCTAAGTGGATCACTTGTTTAAGAGAGCACATGAACTTATACTTACGTTTGATTTCAAAATCTTTGGCCATACACATGAGTGACCAAGCGGTGTTCGATTTCAGATATGTCTGAACTAGCCGAACCCTTAGATGCAAGAAACTAAGAATTACGACCACCACGTGCTAGAGATATGACTCTCCCCCCAACCTTATGCCTATATGTATAGCTTCTCGAATCAACAAGGACCACAAATGTAACTAGAGTCCACAAGTGCATGTGCAATCTCCTCCACTCCTTTCATATCTTCCACTAGAGTCTACTAGTGGTTGGAGTGATCTCGACCACTGCTTTAGTACCTTCCACTAGAGTCCACTAGTGGTTGGTGTACTCGCCACTCAAGTTAAGTCTCATTGGAATCAAGTTAACTCACCTTAACTTGAGCTAGAAGGCTATAGAGCTCCTTGGGCAAAACTTTCTCCCCATGCTCCAAATGGGGGTTGAACCCAAGACCTCCTTCTTCACAACCTCGAGACTTAACCACTAGGCTCAGTGGATCAGTTGTTTAAGAGAGCATATGAACTTATGCTTAAGTCTAGTCTCAAGATCTTTGGCCATACACATGAGTGACCAAATGGTGTCCGATTTCAGATATATTTGAAGTGGTCGAATATAGACTTACTTTATTACAATACTAATTACCCATTGTGGACATTTATGATATATCATGTATTGGGAGCAAAAGGGTTGTGGAATATTGTGTAGGGTATTGAAAAGGATCCTACCACACTTGCAGATACATATATTGAAGGTGATGTAGATGGCATTGAAGATGATGATCTTCAATTTCCTGGTCATGCTTCAATTCCTATTGCACCTACTATAGAGCAACTTCATTGGATGGCAGAGATGCTCAGCACGTGCTTTAATAGATTTCTCTATCAAACATCCCATTATCCCTCACACTTGCTCCTGCAAGACAACAAAGGATGCATGGATACACTTACAACTTTAGACCAAGCAAGAAATGAGGCTCGTGTTGCGTACCTCTAAAAACATGAGTTGGAGAGTGAGGATATGAATGAAGGAGATTCTATGGACAATTTTCTGACAAATATCAAAGATTTGAAGGAGCAATTGACTTCTACAGATAAAATCTTGCTAGATAGTTGTCTCGCATATGCATTAGTGTTTGAATAACAACATAGGAAATTGGATGATAAAGCAAGGGAATGTATTTGTGTTGGGTACAATTTTGAAAGCAAAGGCTATCGTTTGCCTCATCCACATACTAAACACATTTTGGTTAGATGTGATGTTGTTTTTGTGGAAGATGTAGTTCAACCATTACTTTCATGTACCAAGGGGACATTAGTTCGCCCGAAGGATGTGTATGACACTTTGCTTCCTCTTTTTTTCAGGTGGACAATCAAGTGCTAGTCCAAATGAGGCAATTTCTCAGCCTTTACACATTCCACATGATGAGGTAAATATTTCCATTTATCATGTAGATTTACATACTGCACTTGTTGATGAGACGTTTGACATGGAAAAGGCTAAAGCTATGCCTAAATAACTGATGAAAACTTTGAGAGATAGGGAATTAGATGCATTTTTGTCATATCGTACCCGTTTAGGTCCTCATAGTGCTTCCTTTGCATCAAGTTACTATGCAATGGATGCCTCTAGTCTTTGTCACGAGAATGTCGAACCTGATTCTTTTGATGAAACACATCATTGGATGGCTTTTATGCAATAAGAATATGATTCTATTATGAAGAATGATACTTGGTCTTTATGTGATTTGCCTTCAGGCAAAAAGGTCATTGGCATTAAATGGGTGTACAAGGTGAAACATAAGTATGATGGAATGGTTGAAAGCTCTAAGGCTAGGCTTCTTGCCAAATGTTATTCTCAAGAGAGAGGCATTAATTTTTGATGAGAACTTTGCTCTGACATGCTGAATGACCACTGTTCATAGGATTTGTGCACTTACAACTCATCATGGTTGTAATGTACATCAGTTGGACATTAAAACTACATTTATGAATTTTACATGAAGAAATGTATGTATTTCAGCCTCATGATTTTCTGCAAAAAGGGAATGAAAATAAAGTGTGTAGGTTATAAAAGGCATTATATGGTTTGACGCAAGCACCACATGCTTGGTATGAGAAGATACATGCCTACTTACTCACACATGGTTTTGAGAACAATCAAACTGAGGGAACCTTATATATTAAGTGTGTAGATGATGTACTTATGATCATTGTTGTATATGTTCTTTTTTTTTTTCTTTTTGAGAGTACAATGAATTGGAAAGATACACACACCCGAACCCTTATGGTAGAATCACCCGTCTTGGGGAACTCATGAACACCCATCTTTGGGAACACATGAATATGTCCAACTAGGATTTGAACTCAGGACTTCCTCCTTGAGATTCAAAGCATCAACCACTAAGCTATGTGGGCTTGGACCCATTGTTGTATATGTTGATGACATGATGCTCACTAATCCTAATGAAAAGCATATTAGTGAGCATATTAATGCTCACTAATCCTAATGAGAAGCATATTAATTATTTTTTGGATTCATAAAGCTAAAAATTAATCTTAATCCAAAAACTTTTCCACATGATGTTCATTGTAAAAAAACAAGTGGATCCCTCACGAAAAAGACAAAAATTATTAACCTTCTTTGTAATTTTCTCTAAACCTCTTTTGTGAATTTTTAGTATTTATAATTTAAAGGTCGTTTTGCAAAAAAAAGAAAATTTTCCGCGTGTAATTGCATTCCTGTGAAATATTAATTTGGCTCTCCTCGCTTTTTTATTTTTATTTTTTTGCTTTTCAACGTATAACGTAGTTGATTCGGCATCTTCCTTTTGATGGTAGGGAGTGAAAAGAATACTAGCGCGATGAAGTTTTGGCGAAGGATTATTCTTCACACACGCCAACGAGCCTTTCTTTCGTCTTGATCGTCTTCAAACTGCGCCTGAGTTGATCGGAGCAGGGAGATGGCCTTAACAGGTTCTTCTACATCTTCTGTAGCTTCTTCATTTATCGTCTGAACTAGTGTTTTCTTTTCTTCCACGATGAGTCGCAGTGTGATCTGAGGCTGGTCGCTAACGAATATTTGTTTACAAAATCAAAAAACAAACTTCTTCCTGTTTCCAGGTCCGTCGGCCTCTCAACCACGGAAGCCGTGGGAGGGTGCAAGGAGTGCGGCATCGGCACCTTCTCCTTTCAGCCCACCCAGCGAAAGTGGGAATACGGTTTCTGTGATAGAATCTGCAGGAGTTTCAGATCATGGAGCTATCGTTAACAGACCTCAGATGCCAATCCGCAGTTATGGTAGTCCAGGTGTGCTTTTTTGTATTTGGTAGCACCTATTTTCCACGTAGTCGATCATTGTTCAGAGTTCAATTCTTGAATGTGTATGGCAATCGTTAGTCTTTACAAGTTTATTTTTGTGGTTCATTGCGGGAGGTTTCTGTGGAACTTCAGGCATATAAATAGGCTTGATCGTTGAAACGCAATGCATGTTAAAATTGTTCACGTGTGCTCTTTGTCGAGGGAAGGCCGATTTATAAGATTGCTCAGCATTAAATATGGTGGGAATTATTCGCGGACCACCCATAAAATCAAGAAACTCTCCACGTATCTGATTGTGATTTGTTCTAGAAAGAGCAAATAAGTAGAAAATATTCCTTCGTGAAATGATCTCGGTGTCCGTCTGTATGCTTCTCAAATTAATAGTAGGCTTTTGATGGGTGCCTGTTCAGATGCATCTGGAATGATATATCAGAACTTCTTTAAGGGTTTTCTCTTTTATCTTCTTTTCAATCACGTAGTTGGGTGTATTTATGGTGGATATCTGGTCAGATGCATCTGGAATGATATTTGAAAATTTCTTTATGGGTTTTCTCTTCTATCTTCGTTTTCAACCATGTAGTTGGGTATATTATGAACTTGATTTTGCCAAAGCTTTTTATATCCTCTCCCCTCTCCACAAGTGCAGGCATACAAATGGAGAAGGATTTCTCCTTTGGAAATTTCTTTGCAGATTTGCACACATTTTTGGGGAGCCTGTCTAAGAGCTGTCTGGTGATGTGTGAAACTTGAGGGAGGATGCTATGATTTTGTAGAACATGTCACATGTTCTATGCAAGCAAGTGATCTTTTAATTTATTTGAAGCTCTAATACATGGAAGCGAAATTCAAACTTTTCAAACTTTAAAATCTAAAGATTCTATCTTAACTTATATGAATAATAAATATAAATATTTTTTAAAATCTAGATCAATTTAATTTTATTATTATTATTTTTTAATCTATAATTTTCAGTAGATTATTTATTTTTGATAGTTGTTTTTCAAATATCATTGTCCTCAATGATATAGAAAAAGCTACGAACCTAGGAATCAGAACTTGTGATTCGAACTAATAAGAGTAGTGTGTGTCGGGTGTTTGAAATACTAGATACTCAAAAGATAGACCACTAGTCTCGATTCTTCCTATCTAGCATTTCCACTAAGAAATAACAATCCTTGCCTTGGGCATACTCAAGGAATCCCTATGAGGTCTAATGAGTCCATATGTGCGTAACATAAGTACTCAATATCCTTGGACTCTTTATGCCTAGACCTTGACCACTAACTTGTGACAACTTGTCATGTGTGGAGACCTTGGTGACTTACCCTTGTCTCCCAAGAATACCTTTAAAACTATGAGCCACATGTGGAGCTTCCACAAATTGGTTCAATAACTAACTGAGCACAAAACTGAGAAAATAGTAAAAGAATAATGTATTGGACACTTCCTAAACAATCTTGACTATGCCCCAAATCTCTTCAGGGCAAATACTGAAAATAATCTAAAGTCATGAATGAACCTTATTTTCAAACCATACATTACGACTTTGAAATCAAGTAAATTTGCTAGTTTTACTCACTATAATGAAATGAAACTTCAAGAAATTCCTACCTTGATCCAAACTATGTAATCAAGTTTTCAATCTGTCATACCAAAGGTATAATGATCTAAACTATGGACCAAAATCTCAATTTGTCATATCCAATGTGTGATGATCCAAACTATGGACCAAACTCTCTGAGACAAAGTCCCAATCCACTTTGTGGAACTAAGTCTCTCATACCAAGCAAAGATATGCAACAACTAGTGGAATTGCCATTGCCTCCTCAATAACAACATGCAATTTGTTCCAAGTGGACAAAACTTGCTTTATATTTTACGATCACTATGATGTAATCATTCCAAACTAGGAATGAGATGTCGCTAGTAAACCACTTTTGTAGAATCTATCAGTAATATTTTGGTGCTCCCAAAAGTAGTGAAAACTCGAGAAATGAGTTTACTGAACTTTCTCATTAGATACACTTTATTTGATGTCTTCCTTGATTTGCTTGAAGATTCCCGATTTGTTCTTGTAATTCTTGGAGGAGTGTGCTTACATGCATCGGATGTTCCATTTCGACTTGTGTCTATATATGAGTTAGGTCCTTGATTTATTGTTGGAGACTCTGAAGTGATGCCACAATTTCTTCATAAGCATTCTCCATGATGCTTGGTCTTGGATAGAAGCTAGTCTTGCCAAAATGAAAGGGGGCACTAGATTGTGCCCTCTGACTAGACTAGACAAGATTTTAGAAATACACTTTCGATTATAAGATCACGCATGTAGGGAAATAATACAAGAATAGATAACTGATATGAGATTTCCCAGAACCCGGGACCGTAGGTATGAAGCAAGATCTCTTGATTACAAGAACTCCCTTCAGCGAGATGAACTTGATACAAGAAATAATTGGACAAAATCTCATACTATGAGATTACAAGAGGACAAGGCTAGATGTCCAAGAACTAGACTAATCAGGACTAGAACAAGGAACGAGACAAGAACTAGAACTTGAACTTCGAAAGTACTTACTTGGTGATCATGACCCCTTGAGCTCCCAAGACTGGTATTGGCAAGCTTGAGTATGTATGTGGCCCATAGTTGGATCGGAACGCGTTCCAAACGCGATTGGAACGTTCGGTACGTTCCGTACGGAATGTACGTTCCAATCAGTGTTCAGAATGCGTGCTTTGTTATTTTTTAAAATAACTGTTTCCTATGTAAAAATTCAGATTTTATCATAATAAAATATATAATATAATCCATACTATAATACATATATGTAATATGACACACACACACATGCACAAATACACATATACACACATGCATATATAATATGACACACATTGCATATATGAAGAAGGACACACATTGCACACACATGCATGTATGGTACACAATGCACATGCATGTATGGATTATCGTGCATGCATATGTATCTTTGAATCTTGATTCTTTTTTATATCTTAAACAAATACTAAATGAATATATATATATATATATATATGTGTGTGTGTGTGTGTATAATGGTAACGTTCTTTAACGTTCCATATCCTCGCATTTGGTACGGCACCACGTTCCGTATGCATACCGTACGTGCCGTACCAAATGTTTTGTACCACCTTGATGTGGCCAACCCCTCCTTTTATAGGTTTTCAAGGGTGGCTATGAATTGATGATGTCATCAATTCGAAACATGATCTCTGGATGTCAGAATCAAGCAAGAAGACAGCTCGATCTTAGGGTTTTGGCATGTTTTAGATGCAATGGAAGCATTGGTTTCTCCCAATTTTGAACCAATCATGAGATATAGAAGTCACATGGATTTTGAGGCTCAAGATGGTTTCCTTTGTCCATGATAAGTTGTGGGATCTTCTGTATCGTGTAGTTGAATTATCTATACCTATCAGTCTCGGGTTGTGGGACTTCTTGTATCAGTTATATATTCTTGTATTATTTCCCTACGTGGGTGATCTTGTAATTGAAAGCATAATTCCAAAATCTTGTCTAGTCTAATTAGAGGGCACAATCTAGTGCTTCCCTGACAGTACATATTGTATCTCACTAACTATGGCTTCTATCTTGCATGACATGTCAAACAAAGCATTTATGATCTCACAATGCATGAAGATTATTTTATCAGGCAATTTCGATGGGGTTTACATAATGATGTCAAAGACCTCATGCTAACCATTCCCAAGGTAAATACTTTGAATGAACTCATGAATCAAACAATTGATAGTGATAAATCATAAGAGGTTGTTTGAGAGAAAACAAGAGAAGAAGATTTCTATTCAAGATCAAGAATACAAGTCTACCTCATTCTCTCACTAATGTATGTTGGATGAATCTCAACCGAAGTCCATGCAATTGGATAATATTAAGGTTAAGAGACTTACAACAAGGGAAAGAAAGCATGAGAGGGAATGGATTATGCTTTTATTGTGGAGATCATGATATATGGTATTCAAATGTCCTAAGATGAAGAAACAAGTTGGGATTAGAACTTCCGCAATCACCATTCCATATCAAATGAATCGTCACCCATATCAAAGGAATCATCACACATATCAAAGGAGTCATCATCAGAGCCAAAAGAAATGAATCCATCCCATCTCGAGAATTATGGAGTTGATTATGCACCTAGATATAC
>CM035410.1:70653388-70658388 GCA_020310875.1 Ceratopteris richardii
AAACTGTGGAACAACCGTGGAAAATTCATCTTCAATGTGAATCTTAAGATCCATTTTCCTTGTATGATGAAATTGTGGTGTAAGAGTTGAAGATTGCTATTCGAGCAGGTTTGGTTAATTTTGTCCATGAAGATATGACTTGCAGTGTAATTTTTTTACTTGATTCTGATAATCATGCCATGATTCCATCATAATTTTTATATTGCTTGAAGGTGTTGATGCATTCAAACATTGAATACAATACTTTCAAATTTATAGTGTAAGACTCAAAATGTGGAAGACTCCATTTCTGTCTTAGCACCTGCAGACACTGCAGTGTTCTAAATGAGTTGGAATATTTGGTTCCCTACATCCATATCATACTGCATTTGCCGGGTGTTAAGTTTAAAATTAAAAGGTGGAGAGACTTTTGAGCTAGAGGTATCTGGACTTGTGCGATCCTGTCAAGCACAATTTTTGAAGGATTCAAAGCGATTTTGATGGAGGCTTTGAGTCCACAACCTTGAGCTGATGTACCTTTGTAATTGTAGATCTGTTTAGTTTTATCAGCACATTGCTTGAAATCATAGTAGATATCCAAATGATTTTTTGGAGCCTGCACACATGCATCTAACTAAAAATGCAAAGCAATATGGTCACTGGGTTGTCCACAACAGCCCATAGCATGGTTTGAGCTTTTTTTGAACATGAAAGACGCCATTATGGGCAAAGAAAAGAAGTTTAAAAGCATACTTGCAGGCTCTTTTTGTCTACCCAGCTAAACTCATTGTATAAAGATTAGTCAATAAAATACTTGGCCAGTGTAGGCCCATATGATACCTGTTTTCTGGTTTCAGAATTGAAATGCAAAAAGTACCCTTTCCTCCTCCTTGATAGCCTGTTCTTTGTCGGCACATTGGCTCTAGTGTGTATCTAATTATAGCATGAGCATATCAATAACGCACAATGGTTCATGTTGGCCCACTTATCCATTGGGATCGTGCCAACATAGATGATGTTTGTTGTGTTGAATCTGATATGATATCCTTGATCATGTATTGTTGAATTAGATATGACATCCCCAGTCATGTATAGAGTGTACCTTGTGTTCTCCCAAACCATTTTCATGATGCAATGTCACTTCATGTGATTGATGTGCTCTCTTGTTTACGTGATTAATGTGGTCCCCTCTTTCGGTACAGCAACCATTTTTTTCAGTGTTGCTGTGTTCTCTTATTTAGTATTCTCTATCATTTTGCGAGTGTCTTTATGGTAACTTGGATGGTTCTTTATCTTATATCAGTATACATGTTATATTTAAATTTGTAATTGCTGTAAGTGTTAGTGTGCTCACGTTTTTTATGTAATATGGTTGTGTATAATGATGATATATTTTTAAAGTGAAGTTTTTACAATCAAATTCTTAACACTAGTTTTGTACCAAAATAGGACACTGCAGTGTCCCTTTTTTTCAAAAGAGGAAGTTTGGCCGAAGCCTAATCTCCCTTCTAGCTTGAATTGATTGAAAGAACAATTGTACAGGTGAAAGGGTAGAGTACCCATGGGACCCCCTGTAATTTACAAAAGAGGGGTTACATACTGCTCGAAAGCGACACCGGGAAAGAACTGTCCAAAGGCGTACACGAGAAACTGGTTTAAACTGCTAGTAGGCATTACAATGTCCATCGACAGCAGGGAGGGGTTGAACCCTCACCCCTGCTTCAATAGGCGAAGGGCCCAACCGCACAGCCTAGCGTGTGCAGATTGAAGTGTCTTTTTTGCATATACCAAAAAGTCAGTACTTAATATTCATAAGCAAATCTGAAAGAACCTTCACATGCGGTATTATACCATAGCTGAACACTCCCAAGGAAAATAAATATATAAAAATATATAGTTTTTTGAAAGAGAATAAATCAGCAATTGAGCATGGTGTAAGTGATCACTCTTTACTTCCTATAATTTCACATGTTCACAATCCTTAACATTCTTTGCATCATTTTCTTTATCCATTGTTCTTACGTATTTTGCATCCTCATGACATGCATAATGTGCTCTTACCTTTTCATTAGATGAGGTTTTATGATATAATATTGTAGAAAATATGGCCTTAAATAATTTTAAAATGAACATTTGAAGCACTTACTACTGCAATATGCAATCACTTAGGTTTCACATGTCCCAAGTGAATGGAAAGCCTCCTTTTGCTCGGCCTTCATGAACAAAGCTGACTAGAATATTGTTTTTTTCCTCTTATAAGAGCTGAATTCCATGCAAGTTTTTGATGTTAGCGAAAGATAAGACAATGAGATATTGTTGGATTTTATTAGATGGTTCTTAACATGACTATATTAAGTTGTGTGATATCTACAAAATGGTTGAACTGTGAAATGTCTCTAATATTGCAAGTTTTCGATTATAGAAGAGAGCCTTCTCGTATGCAAAAATGAATGCCAAATGCTTTTAACATGTGGGACAAGTTTAAAAATATCAGATGAACAAAAAAAACCAAGAGAATTGGTGAACTTGTGAAACATTTTGTACATAGGTTGAATTTTGATGATTCTTAGCATTTCCCCCACCAAAATCATATGCAAATTTTGGAATTCCAGTACATCTATTTTCAAGTATTTTGCCTTTTACATCTGTGTTTTTGGTTCATTTACCACATCAAAGCATTGTATTACAATTTAACCTGTAGCATAGGGAAAATAAATCCTTGTACAACTAGAAGTGTTAAAATTGTTTTGTGGTTGAAATGAAATATGCTGAAATTCAATTGCAAGTATATTGGTTATGACATACTTAAACAAATAATGGGATCTTTATCTATGTTTTTAATATCTTGTAAGAGTTTTGTGCTTGTTTGCAATATTCCTAATATAAACTTTATCAAATTAGGATGCGAGAAGATAAGTTTACTCGAAAATTTCAATGACAAAAAAATACAAGGGTTTTTTGGGGTGGCACATAACAAAATAGTAAAAGTTCTATATGTATAGTGTATGGAATCCATCTATTCCCATATAAGTGCCTTGCAATGTATAGCCTTGTGTCTCTAGATAATGGCTTATTTGATATAGAGAGGAGCTACTGAGCTTTTTAGTGAGTGTTGGAGGTTTTCCTTGAAGTTTCCATCATACTTCAAAGCCAAACCTTTAAAACTTGTGTCGAGCAATCAGTCACCTCACCAAGAAAAGCATGTTGTCTTTCCCCCCCTCCTCTTTTTGGTGTATCCTAGATTTTCGTTGATGCCCATTTTGTCTATTGATCTCAAAGATTTAGGACGTGAAGTGGATTGAATAAAACAAATGTTCTAGTGCTTTTGGCCCCCTTTCATAACAAGCACACATGAGGGTTCTTTGACATTATTGCAATCTTGCGTAAAACCACATTAATACTCCCACCTTATTTTCTATAACACTTGATCTGATCCTTGGAACTTTAGATTCAATGTTATTTAAACCCACAGAACTTCTTATATTCCATTGAATATGAAAGGAATATCTGCTTGAATATGTAAAGCATGTGACCTATATTTCTATTAACAATATCTACATGATTGTATTCGAATGGATAGGCATCTTTGTGTCACCTCTCTTCCCAAGTACAATCTTGTTCTCAAGGAGAATTCAATTGTCTCATTGAAGCATCAATCAAGGGTTGAACTACATGAATTATACCTATTCAAATTCATTCTTGTTGTAAATATTCACTTAAATATTGAAGTCCTAAAATCTGGACTTGAACCATAGGGAGTCCCTAATGTTTGATTGTACTAGATCATTTCTAATTTAATTGTCGTTTGTGGTGCTCATTGATTTGCTCTAGGATTACCAAAAATACCATCAACCATGGTCATTTTGAGATGACTTAGAATGAGGTAAACATAGTGACTACTTGTCCTTTCCAATGCTCAGAATGTAAAATCCAACATTGATCAAAGTGTCCACACTTCTTGGGTACACATTTCTTAGTGATCAAATTATTTTAAACACCCATTTGGTTGTGCAATCATCTTCCATTATCAAGAGATATGAGCTTCTCCTCGACTCGAGGGCTGAACATCCATTTGGTTGTGAGCTTAAATTCCATATGCCTATGGATGTATGCATGCATGTGCACATATACATGTGTATGCACATGCACATCCACTATATGCATGTGCATGTACATGTGCATATGCATGTGCATATGCATATGCATATGTATGAGCATGTACAAATATACATACACATGCATGTCTGAAAACAACTATGAATGTACATGAACAAAAATACTTATGTATATGCATGTGCATATACACATACAAATGCACGTCCATGTACACATATACCTATACACATACATATACAAAAATACATGAGCACATAAATATAGGGAATACAAATACACGTATATGTACTATTTTACATATACATGCACATGTAGATATAGACATACACAAACACACACATGCACATAAACATACACACAGATAAACATACATACACATACACATGCACATCCACATACACATACACATGCACATCCACACATACACATACACATACAAATACACACATACACATACACATGCACATATGCATACGCATGCACATACGCATACACATACACATACACATACGCAAATGCATACGCATACGCATACGCATACGCATATGCATACGCATACGCATACGCATACGCATACGCATACGCATACGCATACGCATACGCATACGCATAGGCATACACATACACATGCACATACACATGCACATATACATACACATACACATACACATACACATAAGCATACACATATACATGCACATGTTCATATAGACATACACAAACAAACACATGCACATAAACATACACACAAATAAACATACATACACATACGCAAAAATATACACACGCACATCCACATACACACGCACATCCACATACACATATACATACAAATACACAAATACACATACACATACACATACACATACGCATACACATACACATACGGGTATGCATATGCATAT
>CM035410.1:70665888-70755888 GCA_020310875.1 Ceratopteris richardii
ACATACACATACACATACACATACACATACACACACACACACACACACATACACACATGCACATGCACCCGCACCCACACACGCACGCACCCACACACGCACACGCACACGCACATGCACGTACACCCACATGTGCATGTATAGCACATGCACAGTGCGCATGCATGTGCATGCACATGCCCCACATGCATATGTGCACACGTCGCATGTGCACGTGCACGCCCACGTGCATGCACCACTGTAGAACAAATATTGATGACAGGCATCAGTGGCCAAGGCATCAGTGGCCAAGGCTTCAGTGGCCAAGGCTTCAGTGGCCAAGGCATCAGTGGCCAAGGCATCAGTGGCCAAGGCATCAGTGGCCAAGGCTTCAGTGGCCAAGGCTTCAGTGGCCAAGGCTTCAGTGGCCAAGGCATCAGTGGCCAAGGCATCAGTGGCCAAGGCTTCAGTGGCCAAGGCATAGTGGCCAAGGCACCACACGCCCAAAATCTAGAGTTGGGCACCAGGATGGTAGAGTTGGGCGACTGTATGCCCAAGGCAGACCTCACAAGGCGGCCAAGTGGCTGGGTCCCGGACCCAACCACTCATCATTACACGACAAGGTCCGATACTGAGGCAGGGGCGGCTGGAGTGACGGCTGACTCTTGTCACCGCCTAATGCATTAACTCCCACTACCCCGATGGAACAAACTCTCCTGTTGTAACCAGCTCCTCACCTCTCTCCTATAAAAGGAGAACCCGCAAGTGGAAAAGGGTGTGATATGCAGGGCACGAATAGGCCATATGTTAAGCTGAGAGTGAGAGAGTGAACTTAGAGCTCCTGGTAGTGGAGTCCCGTCATGCTTCCTTGAAGCCATTGTGTAAGAATACCCTGAGATTGCGTTCTCATGCCCTTGCTTGGTATGATCAGCTGTAGTCGGATTAATAGTGGTACGAGATAACCACTTGTCTTCTCATAGTGTTGTATTTGACCTTCTAATTAGTATGGTGTTGTGCCCTATGCTTGCCATTGCTTGATCCTTACCTCTAAGTGTGGTTCCTAGTGTTGATATGAAGGTTTAGTGATAAGCGTCTATTTGGGTAATGTGTTCATGTGCTTACATATTCTCCAGGAGTAGTGCATTTTGCATTCCCTGTACCCACACACTTCATTTCACCACCTACAGGTGAAAATTTGGCACGCCCGGTGGGACAGGGCTTTTGGGGATTTCTCGTTATTTGAGTAATTGTCTAAGATTGAGTACCCAGAGCCACTGTTTCCCCTCCTTCCCCTTCCTACCCTCTTGGGCGACTGCCCTTTTCCCTCCTACTCCTCCCTACCGTCCGGGCGACTTCTCCTCATCCTTCTCAATTTTGGGCGACTACTCCTCATCCTTCTCACTTTTGGTGGGCGACTCTCCTCCTCTTTGGATTCTTGGGCGATCCCTCCTCCTCTGTTGGTTTCCTAGGCGACCGCCCTCTTCCTCCTCATCCTCCTTCTTGGCTTCTGGGCGACTATTCCTCCACCTCCTCTCCGGCTCCTGGCTTGGCGACCACTCTTCCTATCCTCCGTGTTGGCCCCTTGGGTGTCAACTTCTCCTCCTCCAACTTCCCATTGGAGTAACCTCTTTTGGGCGAAGACTCCTCCCGGGCGACCTCTCCCTTGGGGCGAACTCCTCTTGCAGAAGTAGTTCCAAAAATGGTCCATGACCCACACCAGAACTAGCAAGGAGAGGCAGCTAAACCCTAAGAAGACACCAATCAAGTGTTATCACAGAAGACGGCCAGATTTTTTCCAAACACCCATAAGAAGTCTCTCTGTTTCTGGCCTGGTCTCTAGAATCGAGGGGTTAGATTCAAACCTAGTCTCTAGAGTAGAAGGGTTAGACGACAAAACTAAAACTCAAAAGACTCCACCTCAACGCACTCTTCTTAACAAGGCCATGGCAGAGGAGCTTTCCGCTCTTTTGTCAAGAATCAATATCAGATTTTCTTCATTTCACGGAGGTGCTAATGAAGATCCCGAAGATCATGTACGAAGATTTCTTTCAACTTGTAAGAGCAGAGGCTTACAACAACGACAGGACGCATTCCTTGCTCTCTTTCCATCCACTCTTGAAGGACTGGCGGACAAATGGTTCAGCCAGTACGCGGAAAACCATTTCCAGACATGGGAAGCATTAAGGACCGAGTTTACAGATGCATTCCGACCAGGTAACTCTACAGAAAGAACCTTGGATGAACTTGAGAATCTAATCTTGCATATGGGAGAATCATTTTCAGAACTTATGACGCGGGCAAGATCACTAGTAGTAAGATTGCCGGAACCACCAGGAGATTTCCTTGTCAAGAAGTGGGTGGAGAAGGCCTTGCCGAAGTCCACCCAGCAGAAGCTAAGAGAGCTGTTGAGACCCGACTCCACCTTGAGAGAATTCGAAGCAGCTGCCACAAGGATTGAGGCTGCACGAGTCCATTTTGGAGCACATCCGGGAAAAACCTTTCCCCAAGATGAAGACATGGTGACAGCCTTGAGGAAGGAACTAGAGACCTTGAAGCTGCAAAGGAATCGAGAAGAGGACAAGGGAACTTCAGAAGGTCTCGCTCAATTACGACAAGAGCTTGAAGAACTCAAGACACTAAGGGAGGTAAGAACTGGACTGTGGTGTTCTCTGTGTAGTACCCAAGGACACACATCACACGAATGTCCAAGGAAGCTAACATGCCAGTTCTGTGGCAAGGGTGGCCATGAGGCCAAGGATTGTTATTTTCTAAAGGGTCTTGGAAATCAGACTATGATGCCAGGGCAACCTCCGGTAGCTCAATGGGTAGGAGTGGCTCAATCCTCTTTGTTGGGGCAGCCACCATTACCATCCACTACAACGCCTCCAGTAACAACTTTCTACACCAATCAAGGACCTCAACGGCAAGAAGGTAGACCTCGTCAGAATCGACCACCTAGGCCCATAATGTGCTACAGATGTGGGGAGTATGGACACTTCCAAAGTAAATGTTCGCTTCCTGAGGATGCTCCACCATGCTGAAACAAGGGATCATTACACGAAGGACTGCCCAAAGTCAATGCCTTCTACAAGCACGCCAGGTAACTCTTGCCCCCTGCATATGATCACAGTATCTAATGATAAGGGCAATGTAGGCTCCCCAAGCGCCCGAGTAGTCCAACTCGAGGAACTTTCCGGAGTCATGACAAGGGCACAAAAACAGAAGGTAGCTTTGAAAGATGCTGCAAAAGAAGCAACAGATTCATCAAAAGACAAAGGGAAAAAGACCATGGAGCATGAACCTTCTCATGGAGCCAACCACCACCAAGACAAAGCAAAAATCTCACTGGGAAGAGATAAAGATACTAATGAACAAGTTATTGACAAAGCATATGCAGTATCTAAGGAGGACCTAAGGCAATTCCAGCATGGATCTACTTCAAGGAACAACCAAGAAGGCTTCCTCACGGCAGTTCAAGTCTTGCAGAGCACCTACCAACAGGTATCTCTATATAACTTGTTAGCAATGAGTCCTGGATTCAGAGGAGAAGTAATGGCTGCCATAAATGGGTTAGACCCTGGCACTATATTAAGTGGCGGGCAAGGCTTCACTTCCCTAACTTCTCAACAAACACCTGTACCATCAACTTATAGCTCAGAACCATCTAGGATGGCACCTCTCACTGATTACAAGAGTCCTAGACTAACTGTAAGTATCAAGGGAGCTCACTTGGTAGGAGTGATAGTTGATGGAGGATCTGGTATTAATCTGATGCCGGAATACACCATGACATGGCTAAACCTGAGACCAACTAAAGATGCTCACTTTACAGCATCACTGGCAGACCAAAGCAAAGTAAGCCCATTAGGCATAGTGGAAAAGGTGGAAGTCATCATACATAACTTAAGATTTGTGTTGGATTTTGTGGTAATAACACTCCCTAAGGTGAAGGGAGGATTTCCTTTGCTGATAGGAAGACCATGGCTACGCCACAGTAAAGCGGTACATGACTGGGGAAGTGACACCTTATGGGTGGCCGGACCAGACAAGGTGATGAGACAACTCCACATGGAAGGAGGACCAGATGAAGCCCTAGGTACTTCTCAAGTTGTTCTACATCCAGAGGAGAATGCACAGGAAGAAAATAATAGCACTAGAGAAGAGGAACCACGAACCATTCCAGAGGGAGCAGACATTTTGGCCACTTCTCCTCCACCATGGGTTTTGGAAAATCAATAGGTGTCAGTTCCTTCTCTTCCCAACTGGGCGACTCCCTCTCCAACTCTTAATCAAACTTGGGCGACTCCACCTCCACCCTCCTCCAGCTGGGCGACTCCACCTCCACCCTTCAATAATTGGGCGACTGAACCTTGGGCGCAGCCTCCACCCTCCTCCAGCTGGGCGACTCCACCTCCACCCTTCAATAGCTGGGCGACTGAACCTTCAGTTTGGGCGCAGCCTCCACCCTCCTCCACCTGGGCGACTCCACCTCATAGTCCAAGCTGGGTGTCTCAGCCTCCGAATAACTGGGTCGCCCCAGAAGCTTGGGCTCCTCAAAGATCCCCACATTGGGCACCTGAATGGGCAGCTTATCAGCCACCTTGGGCTACTCCTACAATTGGCTGGGCGGCTCAATGGGCATCCGGAACGTCTCACACAGAACCATGTGAGACGACACCACATGACATCAAGGAAGAAGTTGATGAAGGAGAAAATCTATCCAATGAAGAACTAGGGGACATCATGGATTGGATAGAAGAGACCAACAATGTTACATGTTTCACGGTAGCAATCATGAATAAAGAGGCAGATGAACCTATTATTGTGGAGTCTGTAGTCTTGGGCGAGCCAGCCAAAGATTTTCGAAGAGGTAAAATTCGGAAAAGAGTTGAAGGGGAAGATAAGATTGAATCAAGCAAAACAGACGAAAAACTAGTGGAAAGCATTTTTCCATTAGCAGAAGTTCCAGTAGGATGGACACAGGAAAAGTCCGAAGAAATCACTATCAATGATAGTCCAGCATTCACAGAGCAGACGTTGTTCAAGGCTGAGGAAGAGGCACCTGTGGAGCCAGTCAAAGAAGTCAACTTGGGGGAAGACGGACATCCACAGAATCTTTTACTCGCAAGTTGGTTGTGGGAACACCCTCTTCTGCTCACAGAGGTAATAACATTCATGAAGAATTTTAAAGATATATTTGCATGGAGTTACAAGGATTTGACAGGAATACCAAAAGAACTCTGAATACACACTATTCCTCTAGTGGATGAAGCTCGGCCAATTAGAGGAAAGATGTATAGGCTAAATCCCAAATATGCAGAAGCAGTCAAAAGGGAAATCCAGAAAATGGAAGAAGCAGGAATCATAGTCCCAGTAGAGCATTCCGAATGGTTGTCCTCTATGGTCATAGCACCTAAGAAGCAGCCTAATAAAATCAGAGTTTGCGTAGATTTCTGAGCATTAAATAAGGTAACCATCCCTGACGGGTTTCCCACTCCCTTTTCTGAACAAGTGATTGAAGATGTGGCAGGACATATGCTATATAGTTTCATGGATGGTTTCAGTGGATACAATCAACTAGAAATCCATCCTAACGATCAGCCAAAAACAGCCTTTGTAACTCCTTGGGGAACCTATATCTACACCAAAATGGCTTTCGGTCTTAGAAATGCACCAGCCACTTTTAATAGGACAGTGTACCTAATCTTCAACAAGTTGCTCCTAAAATTCTTAAGAATTTTTATGGACGACTTTTCGACCTTCTCTGGAGCAGCCTGCACTACTGCAGTAGAAAATGTGCCAGAACATTTGAAGCAATTAGAACAAGTGTTCAAGCGTTGCAGAGAAACAGGTTTGAAACTTAACCCTAACAAATGTCATTTTTTGGTAACTCAAGGTACCCTGTTAGGACATGTGGTCTCTGCAAAAGGCATGACTCCAGATCCGGATAAGGTAATGTCAATTCTCAAGCTTCCGAGACCTATCAATGCCAAAGAGGTCCAAAGCTTTCTCGGGCACACAGGATATCACCGCAAGTTTATACGCATGTATGCCGAGGCAGCACGACCACTTTCACGACTTACAAGCAAAAGTTTTCCTTTCCAATGGTTTGAAGAAGAGGAGTCAGCATTTACTTACCTAAAACAACGGTTGGCATCTGCACCCATACTCATTTCACCAAATTGGTCAAAAACATTCCACGTGCATGTAGATGCAAGCTTGTATGCGGTAGGAGCGGTACTGACTCAACCAAGCGAGGTACACAAATTAGATCAACCCATTCACTATGCAAGTAGACTCCTCTCAAAAGCAGAAAATAACTATAGCACCACAGAAAGGGAAGCATTGGCTATTGTATTTGCCCTCAAAAAATTCAGGCACTATCTTTTAGGCACTACATTCACCATAATTACGGACCATCAGGCTTTAAAATATTTGTTGAATAAGCCGCAAGTTGCAGGAAGAGTATGGAGATGGTTGCTTCTCTTCCAAGAATTTGATTTTGAAATCATACAGAGAAGCGGTAGGCAGCATGTCATTGCAGACCATCTCTCTCGCATGAGGCATCCGGGACAAGCAACAAAGGGAGTAGAAGATGATTTCCCCGACAGCCAAATCTACAAAGTAAGTATGGCACCAACATGGTATGATGACTTAATTCTCCTTCTAGAGAAGGGCCAATTTCATACTGGGTCCACTCCATTGGAAAAGCGTAGACTCCTCCTGAAAAGTAAGAATTTCATGATGGCAAAGGATACCCTCTATAAGGTTGGCCCTGATGGGATGTACAGAAGGTGTCTTCAACCACATGAAACAGAAAGTGTTCTTCAATTGGCACATGAAGGAAAGTCTAGTGGTCATTTTCCGGGACATATCACTGCACTCAGAATCCTCCAAAGCGGCCTATGGTGGCCATATCTCTTTAGAGATGCCACTAAGTTTGCCAAGGCATGTGATGTTTGCCAACGATGTGCGCCCAAACCAACACGACAAAGAAATCAGCCACTCAATATCTCTATGGCTTGGCAACCATTTGAGCACTGGGGACTAGACTTTGTCGGCCCTATTTTCCCAGTAGCCCAAGATTCATGTGCAAAGTATCTTTTAGTGGCGACCGATTATGCTACTAAGTGGGCTGAAGTTATAGCGAGTAAAGATTGCACTGCAGAAACGGTAGCTCACTTCTTGTATAATTATATCTTTTGCAGATATGGGTGTCCAATACAGGTTACAACAGATCAAGGGTCCCATTTCGTCAATAGGGTGTTGACTTTGATTTTTAACAGGTATCAAATTTTCCATAAAAAGTCCTGTGCTTATTACCCAAGGGCAAATGGGCAGGCAGAGAGCACAAACAAGGTCCTTATGCTCCTACTAAGGAAAACATGTTTACAATTTCCGAATACTTGGGGACAGGCATACCTTGGAACCTTGTGGGCATATAGAACCTCTTTTAAGGCCACAACAGGTCATACTCCATTTGAACTATTGTATGGATTACAAGCAATTGCTCCTTTTGAGTTCTTGCATGGCTCCAACCGAGTGGGAATCAATCGAATTCCTGAGCTTACTAGCACTCTTTCAGCAAACATTGTAAGGCTGCAACTTCTAGAAGAAAAGAGAAAGATAGGCAATGATACTCTAGTGACAGTACAAGAAAAAAGGAAACAAAATCATGATGCCAACCTCTGGAAGTCAAAAATTAAGGAAGGGAGCTTAGTTTTGATGTACCATCCGCGACTATTCGAGAAGAAGGCTAAGAAGAAACTCATGCCAAGGTGGAACGGACCTTTTAGGGTCATACGAACACTTCCAAAAGGGGCAGTACAAATCTCCACGCTGACAGGAACAATCCTCCCCTTAGTCAATGAATCCAAGCTAAAACCCTATGTGGAAAAATAGAGAAGAGAGTATTTACCTTGTATATAGTGTACATACCCATATGTTGTTACCTGTTAGTTTTTATCATTTACGAATGTAGATATTGGGCTTTTCTCATCTGTCTTCTTCACCTAACTCATCTACTCCCACCTTCCTCTCATAGGCTTACACTTACCTAATTCATCTACTCCCACCTTCCTCTCATGGGCTTACACTTCAAACTGTTTAAAACTCCTTCTATCACCAAGGATCTCCTTCCTTTTCCTTGGGGGCTTTTTCCTTCTAAGGCCTCCTCTCTAAGCTAGAACCTCTAAAACCCTCTACTTGGGCGACTCCCCTTCTTGGGCACCTTCCTTCACACCTGGGCGACCCTCTACTTGGGCGACTCTCCTACTTGGGCATCTTCCTTCCCACCTGGGCGACCCTCTACTTGGGCGACTCCCCTTCTTGGGCACCTTCCTTCACACTGGGCGACCCTCTACTTGGGCGACTCCCCTTCTTGGGCTCCTTCCTTCACACCTGGGCGACCCTCTACTTGGGCGACCCTCTTCTTGGGCACCTCCCTTCCCACCTAGGCCATCCTCTACCTAACCACTGGGCGACCCTCCTCTAACACCCATGTAGGGGACCTCCTTCAATTACAGTAAACTCGTCACACCTCGTCTCTTCCCATCACACACCCTGTCTCTTCCCCTCAGAGTCAAGCTCCTCCTCCTTGGCATGCAACCTCCTTGCCATCCTCAATGTGGCCATCCTCCCTCTCAACTCACATACGACATGCCAGCAAGAGCGAATATCCTCTTGATCAACTTCCAGGCACCTTGGGCAACTGGCAACTTAATTAAACCACTTGGCTCTCCGCACTTCCATCCTCACTCACCCTTGCATTTCGGCAGCCTCCTCCATTCCACCTCTCCTAAGCTACCCTACTCTTTTTCCCATATCGGGCAACCCTCACCCTAGGCGACCCCCTACCCTTCCTCCAATTGGGGGGACCCTCGCCCAGGGCCACCCACCCTTCCTTCCACTTCTCAAAATGAGCACCCTCCCTTTCTCAACTTGTATCTCCTCCTCTTCAGTCATACTCACCGAGCGACACTCCTCCCTTTTTCCCTTCACTGTCCCTTCATTGCGCCATCATAGCGACCTCACCTCCCAACTCGCTCAATTACCCCCATCTTGGGCGACACCCTTGGGCGACCCTCCCCTTGGGCGGCACCCTTGGGCGACCCCCACCTTGGGCGACACCCTTGGGCGACCCCCATCTTGGGCGACACCCTTGGGCGACCCCCACCTTGGGCGACACCCTTGGGCGACCCCCACCCTGGCCGATCCCCCCTTCACCCTCTCTTGGTGACCCTCCTTATATTCCTCTCCAAGGCGACCCACTTGCTACTCTCCTCAACAGGGCGACCCCCTCCATTTCCTAGAGTTGGGCGACCCTCACCCAGGGCGACCTACCCTCCCATAAACCTCTCAAAGTGAACACCCCCTCCTCCTGGTGGCCAAATTTAGGGAAATTGGGCGACCCTCATCCATTGCAAACCCGCGGACATTTGGGCGACCCTCCTCCAAAATCTCACCTTGGGCGACCCTCCTCCAAGATTCCACTTTGGGCAAACCTCCTCCAAGATCCACTTTGGGCGACCCTCCTCCAAAATCCCACCTTGGGTGACCCTCCTCCAAGATTCCACTTTGGGCGACCCTCCTCCAAAATCCCACCTTGGGCATCCTCCTCCAAGATTCCACCTTGGGCGACCCTCCACTTATCCCACATCCCACCTCGGGCAACTCCTCCGATTTCTATCTTGGTGCCAACTAACCTCCAACTAAGGAGGCTTCTCCTCCCTTGGCCCTACCTCCTCATCTTGGGCAACCCCTTTGGCAACCTACCTCCCAATCATCTCTATGACCTCTATGGGCGAGCCTCCTCTCACTCACCTCCATGGCCACTTGGGCGAGCCTCCTCTCCCTCAAATGTGCCAATTTGGGCGACCTTACTCCCTTTCAATCTCTAGAGCCAACCTGGGCGACATCCTTTTCCCTTGATAATTTGGGCAACCTCTCCTCCATCTCAAACTATTAACCAACATGGGCAATTGACTTCTCATCCTTCACCCTTGACAAATGTGGGCGACCTCTACTCCCTCTCAAGCTACAATTTGGGCGACCTCACCTCCTCCTCTCCTCCTTTCCCTCAACATGGGCGACCTCTCCTCTACTTTCACCTTGGCCCTTCCTTGGGCGACCTCACCTCCTCCTCTGCTCCTTTCTCTCAACATGGGCGACCTCTCCTCCACTTTCACCTTGGCATTTCCTTGGGCGACCTCACCTCCTCCTCTCCTCCTTTCTCTCAACCTCTCCTCCACTTTCACCTTGGCATTTCCTTGGGCGACCTCACCTCCTCCTCTCCTCTTTTCTCTCAACATGGGCGACCTATCCACCTCCCCTCATCGTCAATTAAGTGACCTCACCACCTCCCTTCATCCTCAATTACAGACCTCTCCAACTCCTATCATCCTTCATTTGGGCAAGCATACCCACACATGGGAACCACCTCTTGTTCCACCTCTTTCCTTCTAGACTCTTATGACCAATCCCTCCTGTCTCTAAGTTCCTAACCTCACCTCCCTCCTCTCCTCCATATTGGAGAACACCAACTATGCCGCGGCCTCCTCTAGTTATAACTGCATTTTGTTTTTTGTAAATGTTTTCTTGTTGTAACAACTGAGTATTGTACTCCCTTATCTCTCCGAGACGGAGAGACACTAGTGGCGGGCAACCTGTAGAACAAATATTGATGACAGGCATCAGTGGCCAAGGCATCAGTGGCCAAGGCTTCAGTGGCCAAGGCATCAGTGGCCAAGGCTTCAGTGGCCAAGGCATCAGTGGCCAAGGCATCAGTGGCCAAGGCATCAGTGGCCAAGGCTTCAGTGGCCAAGGCTTCAGTGGCCAAGGCTTCAGTGGCCAAGGCATCAGTGGCCAAGGCTTCAGTGGCCAAGGCATAGTGGCCAAGGCACCACACGCCCAAAATCTAGAGTTGGGCACCAGGATGGTAGAGTTGGGCGACTGTATGCCCAAGGCAGACCTCACAAGGCGGCCAAGTGGCTGGGTCCCGGACCCAACCACTCATCATTACACGACAAGGTCCGATACTGAGGCAGGGGCGGCTGGAGTGACGGCTGACTCTTGTCACCGCCTAATGCATTAACTCCCACTACCCCGATGGAACAAACTCTCCTGTTGTAACCAGCTCCTCACCTCTCTCCTATAAAAGGAGAACCCGCAAGTGGAAAAGGGTGTGATATGCAGGGCACGAATAGGCCATATGTTAAGCTGAGAGTGAGAGAGTGAACTTAGAGCTCCTGGTAGTGGAGTCCCGTCATGCTTCCTTGAAGCCATTGTGTAAGAATACCCTGAGATTGCGTTCTCATGCCCTTGCTTGGTATGATCAGCTGTAGTCGGATTAATAGTGGTACGAGATAACCACTTGTCTTCTCATAGTGTTGTATTTGAGCTTCTAATTAGTATGGTGTTGTGCCCTATGCTTGCCATTGCTTGATCCTTACCTCTAAGTGTGGTTCCTAGTGTTGATCTGAAGGTTTAGTGATAAGCGTCTATTTGGGTAATGTGTTCATGTGCTTACATATTCTCCAGGAGTAGTGCATTTTGCATTCCCTGTACCCACACACTTCATTTCACCACCTACAACCACACACATACACATATGCACACACATATGAATACATACATACATATGTATACATTCACACATACATACAGATACACATACACATACACATAGACACACACGTACACATACACATACACATACACATACACATACACATACACATACACATACACATACACATACACATACACATACACATACACATACACATACACATACACATACACATACACATACACATACACATACACATACACATACACATACACATACACATACACATACACATACACATACACATACACATACACATACACATACACATACACATACACATACACATACACATACACATACACATACACATACACATACACATACACATATGTTGTAGGGTAAAGAAGCACAAAAGAGGGGGCCCCAAAAAATTTTCAAATTATGGGCAAATTTTTTTTTCTTCAAAATCCTACGAAAATCCCTTGAAGCTAATGCACTAGAGGAGTCCTCTAGATGCATAAGCACCAATCATTGTATCATAATCCTTGTAAAATATTAGGAAGTTAGAGTTAGTCAATAAAAGTGCGTCTCTTGCATGAAAGGACCATTTTTAGGGCACATGTATATAAATCACTTCGTGACTCTTTTTAAGAACTTTTTGTCATTCTGAGAATTGGAGAAGATTTTCGAATTTGCCTCTTTTCGAATTTTCTCTTTTCTCTTTTCTGCTGATTTCCTTCTTCTTGGAGAGCTTGTGTGTGTGTGTGTGTGTGTAATGCTTGAAATGTGTGTGTAATGTTGTTGTCTATCCCTTCCCATCGCGTTTTAACTGCTATAGTGTGTGTGTGATCCATAACAAGCAGTGGAGCAGGTGTTGGTGTTTTCCGCCATTCACTATTTTGCTCATAACTTGAAGTACATTTGTCAAATTTGATTGAAAATACACCATTAGATGCGTCTCATCGAGAGCTTCAAAGTGAACCCACTATTGATCATTCAGAACTGAGAGAAAAGTTTGAATTTGCGCTTACTACTATAAATGGTATCACAGCATGCATTTTCAGAGAGTTAATGAGTTGGAGAGGTAGTTGAAACTAGTCACATGCATTGTAGATTAGATACTTCACTTACAATCATGTGTGCACACGCCTTCATACACTTGGTATGTATAATTCCATGGATTGATAATTAAACGTGTGTTAATCCACCACTATATGCACTTGTGGGGCGATCGAGGTACAATCTCATCGACATAAGTCCCTTAGACTTCATGACTTAGGTACACACATTTTTGGTGTCGTTGTCGGGGAAAGCCCAACCAAGGTGCCTTCGTGATGGTTATAGCTATAGAGTGAAGGAATCATACTTGTAGAGGTGAATTCATTCAGTGGCAAGCCATTAAGTATTTCAACACTTGTTAGTTCACACTTTTGGAGTGTGTGTAATGAGTTTTTAGGTTTAGGGTTAGGAGTGAGGAAGTAAGGGAAGAGCTAGGGCTAGGTAAGAGAGAGGAGACTAGAGTAGAAAACCTTAAGGAAATCCCAAAAAAATTATAGTTTAAGTTCAGTTCAAGCACTTGGTGAACCAAGGCCTTAAAATCCAAAAAAAATCTGTTTTTCAATCACGTGTGAACAAGTATCGTGGAAGAGCAGTGACTGGTATCGCGTGAGTGCTATCGGGCCAAGCAAGTGCCTAGTTGTCTTTGTGAGCACAAGGCTTAGTTGAGACACTGTTGAAGGTTAGTTCTTCAAACCTAGTACCTTAAAGACATCAAACTAGCACTCACAAACATGATTAAAGTTGCATTCGGTATCCCAAGGTAGAATAGAAGGTTTTGAGGGAGCTTCTGAGTGATACAGTGGACTAGGAATGAAGGGGAGAGGGAAATATACACATTTATTGATATATTTAGGTAGTGATGTGTGTGAACACACTAGGAACACCAGGGCACTTTTTTCCCTCTTTAGGAGGTTTTTTTCCCCCAGTTTGTATATATGCCTATTGCCTAATGGGCTACTTATCTTTGTACGTTCTCTATTCAGTATTGTGTGTTGTGCTCCAAGCTTCTTCTTCTTCCTTGTGGTGTTCGCATGCTTCCGCAGATGTCTAACTCCAACAATTGGTATCAGACCAGGTCGCCGCTTCATCTAGGGCGTCGTCAACACTCCTCTGGTGGCAGTCTTAGAATTGCACGAATTTTGGTGAGCATACTCAGCGTGTTTCCGAGATAAAAACATATATATACATACACACACACACACACACACACACACACACACACACACACACACACACACATATATATATATATATATATATATATATATATATATATATATATATATATATATATATATATATATATATATATATATATATATATATATATATATATATATATATATATATATATATGTGTGTGTGTGTGTGTGTGTGTGTGTGTGTGTGTGTGTACACACATAAATATAACAAATAAAATCAATGCGTATCGTGCATTGTCATGACAATGTGACAATAAGTATTTACATCTCTTTCATGTACCACTACGAGACCACCCAGTGCGGAATTGAGTCTCTAGTGAACTAAGTACATGCATTTTGTCTTTCTCATCAAACTCACTACAATAAAGAAGATCATATAAGTAAAACATAAAATATATATTTCAAATTATATGTAAAATTTATACTTACGCCCATTTTAAGTAGGAGTCACATAAAAGTCTCGTTCTTTTTTTTTTGTCCAAACCATGGATGATGTAAATTATACTACCATCATGTTACATGTCACACTCCAACCCTAGGCTACCTATGCAATCTATGTGTCTGTGTATATATATGTGTGTATGTATGTGTGTGTATGCATGTGTGTGTATGTATGTGTGTGTATGCATGCGTGTATATATGTTGCATGTGAGTGTGTGTGTGTATATGTGTATGTGTGTGTGTGTATGTATATATGTGTGTGTATGTGTATGTGTGTGTGTGCATGTGTATCTATGTGTGTATGTGAGTGTATCTGTGCATGTATATGTGTATGTGTGTGTTCATGTGAGTGTATGTGTGTGTATATGTGTGTGTATGTGTCTGTGTGTATGTATATATGTGTGTGTGTGTATGCATGTGTATGAATATGTGTATGTATGTGTGTGTATGCATGTGTATGAATATGTGTGTATGTGTGTATGCATGTGTATGTGTATGTGAGTGTATGTGTGTATGTGTATGTGAGTCTCTTATGTGTGTGTATGTATGCATGTGAGTGTAGGTGTGTGTATATGTGTATGTGTGTGTATGTATATATGTGTGTGTATGCATGTGTATGTATGAGTGTGTGTGTGTGTGTGTGCATATGTGTAAGCGTGTGTCTCTTATGTGTGTGTATGAATACATGTATGTATGCATGTGCATATGTATGTATGCAAATGCATGTATGTAGGTACCTTTGTATGTGTGTGTATGTGCACGTCCTCCCGTATGGGTGCATGCCCTCTCTTCCCCCCCCCCCCCCCCCGCCTCCCTCTCTCTCCCTCTCTCTCTCTCTCTCTCTCTCTCTCTCGCCAAATCCCGACACAAATGGGTCAAGGGAATTCCGATTTTTTTTGTATCTACATGATGTCGCTTATGCGAAGCTTTTACGTCTCAAGCAATTTGCCAACATCACACATAACGTCACTACCATATGTGTGCTACTAACGACATTCATTAATACCATCACATAAACGATGGTAATCGTCACTTATGCAACAAAGCACTTTTTTTTCTTTTGGCATTGCTTACGTGACTCTCAGTTGCCATGGTGTCGCATAAGCGACACTACATGTGTTTTTTTTAATTGGGGACATCGCTACACCCCCTTATTCCTTGTAGTGTCTTCCTTTGGCAATCAATACATATAATTTTGGAGTGAAGTATTACAAATATGTTCCAAAAGTCTTTTTTTTATATCTTATAATAGAAATAATGGTTTGATTCCAAGGTCTACTATGCATGCATAGTTCTTTTCGACAACTTCCAGAGGAACCCATTATCAAAGATAGCTGGATAAATAGACTGGAAGATACAATCAAATCGTTCTGTGCAAGTATTTGTCAACAGTCTCAAAGTTTGTCACTTCCGACAAAGGAAACTATGGGCTTGCTTTTGCTCTTTTAAGCAGGAGATTTCTATCATGCTTGCACTAGCTTTCATAGCCAATTGAGTTCGCTCTCAAGATTAACAATTATATGATCTGAAAAATAGTATCCAGGTTACAACCCACTATTTGACATATTTTCTCTGATATGTGTGATTCTTCTTGAGTGCATGCAGTGACATCCCAATGTCAATCCATCCGTACACATGTGCTTTGATATACTGTGCGTAGTGCAATATGATAATGGACACATGCAAGATAACATGGCATAATAAAAAAACTTACCGTTGTGGTAAGCATCCTAACCCATCATGCACATGAAAAACTTAAAAGATTAAACAACAAACGAAGCCTAAGTATACCAACTATCATTCACTCACATAAACCATATGCACTTCCACAATATTCTTGATAAATTTAGGTTCTATTTATATTGATTACTCCATAATTATCAGCTATGCTTCTCCATTTAGGGATTAAAAGGTGTCAACGAGGCCAAGGTCTTCCAAATTTTAAACAATCAGCCATTTTGAAATGCAAAAAAAGTTTGCATCAATTACACAATCGACAGCTCACCGACACATTGACAATTATCAATCTTCTGTACTGTATTTGATCTTCTTTGAGCTGCAAGGTTAGATATTGAGAATTGTTTTTGTCAACCAGGTTTCTATGTATTTTATTTTAGCACTCTGATTGTCCACTTCTACAGTCTATGTAACACAACTTATTGATTTGATGAGGAGATATAAACAAGAGACAAAATGACGTTACAAGGTTTGACTACAAAATACAATGAGCAAAAGTCATCTATGGGGGTAGATTATTCATAAAGCATATGCAGCTTGCATGCTAGTTAAATCTCCACGCACTGATTGGCATCACATTTTAAGGGTTGCACTTCAAAACTAAGCTGTAGCAAGTGTCTATTTCTGAGTAGATGGATAGAAAGGTAAATATACAAACAAGAAACGCCTGTATGAATTATAGTATGGCATGAGCAGAGTGCGTATGTAAACAGCCATTTAGAGCAGGTTTATGCATGAATGGAGTATTTAGTGGGTAGACTACTGAGTGCTTATGTGCGCAATATGTACGCATGTGTGTGTGTGTGTGTGTGCATGCAACATGCTGGCATGCACACATACACATACATTAAAATGCAAGTGAACACATGCACCTGCATGCAAGTGTGTCATGAGTAACTAGGTCCCTACTGAGAAACCAGTGTGAGATTGCATTCAAAGAGGACAAAAGGCAATTCATATTCCCCATATTGATATATAGGCATCGATCATGATGGTGAAAACATTTAGAACACAAAAATCTCTGCTCTCCATGGAGTAACTGGAGAATATTCACTGAAGTGTTTCTCAGCTTTAGTTCAACACCTGGTAGCGCATACATACACAAAAAGATCTGCAGACAGCTAGATGTAAAAGCCTCATGCCACTTTGAGAGCGTGCACAAGCTCTGAATGTGACAGGAAAACAACTCCATATCAACCACATTAAGAACAATCCATTCATTGTTTTTGCTCTAACACCCTCACTACAGTATGTACAATTCACGAAAGAACTTTCTGTGTCAATGTGGACGATGATTGCAGTTGAAATTCTGTGGAAATCATGTACAATCACCATGTCCTGATTGATGACACTCTGCATAAACACCCTTTCTTTCTCATTCCTCAATTTTCCATGCTGATTGGAAATTCTCTTGAATGACATCAGCTCTTCTTGCATGTAGAGCACACATTAAATTCGTTTGAACCAGCATAATTGCACTGCATCTGGACATTTATTTATTCAGATTCTGAACAAGATGAGGGAGCTGTGACTCCTGCACTTGGACTATGGAGCTTCTGATATATCATCTGTGCAGTTGCAAGGTCAACTAGTGCAGATCCAACAGATTTAAAGACGGTGAAGGTTTCTGAATGTGTCCTGCCTTCTTTCTCCCCTTTAACTAACTCAGAAAGTGATCCTTTGACAGACGCTGCATTGCCCGTGAGTTCTCCAGCCTCTGCAATGGCGGCTGGAGTATCGACAAAGACCATGGCCTGATTTATAGCATCATTATCGCACTCTCTCATATTCGGGTTAAACGAACCCACGAGGTCAAGATGAGACCCCGGCCTAAGCCAAGATCCTTTTATGAGAGGAGCTTCTGATAACGTTGCACAGCAGACAATGTCCGCCATGCGTGCAGCATTTTCCAGTTCCGAGCAGGCAGACACACTCCTGCATGTCATAGCCTTGTCATCGTTCCCACAGTGCTTGCATTCGGATGCTTTCCATCTATCCTGCAGCTTCTGAGCAAGAGATTCCGCTTTGCTGTGTGTGCGGTTCCATATGAGGACAGTCTTGATGGAGGGACGAGCAGTACAATGGGCTTCGATCAGGTGAGGAGCCATGGCGCCCGCGCCTACCATGAGAAGAATGCGTGATTCCGGATTTGAGAGATGCCGTGAGGCAAGTCCGGATACACAGGAAGTCCGCCACAAAGTAAGCTCTCCTCCATCGAGGAAAGCAAGTGGGACCCCAGTGAGAGCCGAGGAGAGAAGATACGAAGCTGACACAGACGGCATCCCCGCGAATGAGTTGTGGGGAAACACAGACACAATTTTAACGCCCATGTAACTAGACGATGGAGCAGAAGGTACGCAGGGCCAAGCTGGCATCAGCAGGAGAGTAGGGGCGGCAGAGGAATACGACGAAGACGATGAGCTGCCGGGGAGAGCATGATGATGACGAGGTGGCGACAGTACAGCATCGGCATGTCTGAAGGCCAGGTGAAGATGATCTATCAAAGCAGGGTAAGACAGAGAGGATGAAATCTGCGCTCCATCTATGACCTTAAACCCCTCCATAGCCACCCGCAGCGAAAAACAGAACCCGCAATTAATCTGGTTTAGCTAGAAATTCTCATGAAACAGGGCAGAAATTCACATTCATGTCAAAGATACACCATCATCTCTAGGGAGTAATTCACATTCATGTCAAAGATACATCATCATGTGAAACATGTCCGCGCTCATTAGCTTGGCTGGTCGTTAATCAGATAATTTTTGAAGAGTCTATTGACCAAGACCTAGAAAATTCCCTTCTCAAGGTGGGTTATTACCATTATTCTCGGGTAAAAAATAATCAACCTTCAAAAATAACCTGTCAAAAAATAAAAAAGCAAAAATTCATTATTATGTGCTTAAAAGAACAATAACTATATTATAAAAAATATATTTTTTAAATGTGTTTGAAGATATGAAATGATATTTCATAGATACCAACAATGGTCCTTACATAGCCAAGTTTGCTATCTATAAGGCTCGTATCTTGTGAACTAGCACATGATAATTGCTTGAAAGAAGCAACAATGCTAAAATCCTCTGTTTTACACAAAGAATCAATAACTTTGATTTTGATATGTTATCTATAAGCTCACATGTTAGTGAATGTTTGGGCTTGCAATAATAAATAAATTATTAGAAGAGAAACTAATATACATATATATGCAATAATGGGATATTAGTAGAAAAGAATTACTTTTCTTTCACAACCTATCATTAACTCCCTTTGCTCATCTGGGATTCCTTCATTATTTGCATTGACTCATTGCATACGAGTATATATAGCCAATCCGTGAAAAAAGATATATTTGTAGTCTCATTACTATCAAGATTGTGTCTATATCTTTTGTTTATCTGTCTTTTACTTCGGAGATTTTGAAGTTCCTAATCATACTCATTAATGAATGTTTGCATGCATTCACTATCATATGCAATAAAAGTAGAAATATCATTTTTTCTTGTAATGTAAATGAAGTATTTTTATGGCAATGCATGATGATGGACTCTCCTTCTCGAGAGCTTTGCAACAATATCCTTTCTGAAGAAACCCAAACTTTGGTGCCACACATAAGCTGCATATGGGTTGCAGAATACAAGGAAAAACACATAGTACGTAGACCACGGACACAAATTTCTTAGGTCATACAAATTTGGTCGAACTTGGAGTGAATGGTTGACCAGTCCACTATATGCTTTATTAACGAACATATACAAAAGTGTCCAATGGCCATTTGGCCTTTCATATGGAAACTAATGATAACAATCTCCTCTTGAAGGCCAATATGGCCAAAGTGAATATGGGAGAAAAATAGAGAATGATAAATAATACTTGAGTGTAAGTATACAAACTATATGTCCCACCTGATGGACGTGTTATACAATATACAAATAATTGTGTAAGGTCATGAATCAAGTAACCCCTATCAAGTGACAACAATAATAAAAGCTATCTTGTGGTAGAGCTTTAGTCAAAGCATCTGTAACATTATCTCGAGTATGAAAATTCTCAAGAATAATGTGCTTAGTGGCTAAGCAGTCTCTAATGAAGTGATACCGCATCTCAATATGCTTAGTCTTTCCATGATAGACTAGATTCTTAGCCAACACAATGGCACTCTGACTATCACTAAGCAAACGATGTACATGCTGAGGTAGACCCATATCACAAGCAAGATGAGAAAGCCACAATGCTTCTTTAAATGCCTCATTGTTGAGATATCAAGCTCAACATGTGATGATCCAGGATGACACGTACCAGTTTTTCATTTCTCTGACATGTATAGTGGTCACGCTGGTATATGTCAGGGATACTTCATTAAGCTTTATTAGATTTATCTACCGAGAGTGATGGCACATTTGTTTCTTGCCAGCTCACTCATTCGCGGACATTAGGCTTTTCCTTATGTACTAGTCTTTATATATTGCATTGGTTGTATTCTTGTTTTTTAGGTCATTCTTGTACATTCCTTTTATGTAATAGAAGAAGAAGAAGAAGATCATTCTTCCTTGCCTCAATTTGTGTGTGTGCTTCTCCTTGAGAGTGAGAGTGTGTGTGTGTGTGAGCTCTCTTCCTTATCTCCTTCCTCGTGACATGGTATCAGAGCCAGGTTGGCTGTAGAGAACTCGTGGAGAAGGCGACGGTGAAGACTACGCGGCAAGGTGTGGAGAAAATGCGATTTCACAAACGGCCTCCGTTTGCTACGAAAATCGCCGTGAAGGTAGAAGACCTCAAAATATTTTCGCGAGTTATCCCTTTAGGGTCACTTGTTTTTGTTAGATCGAAGTTTCGGAGCCATCTCGACCTCCGTTTCGAGCCCGCAAGGTGGGGCCCACAGAAAAACCAGGTCAGTTTCAGAAACTATAACTTGCGTTGTGTTCGGCGACACTCATATATTCCTGATTCAGAATTTCAAGCGATTCAGTGTACTGTTGATACATGAAAACTGTGTTTTTCTGAGATCGAACTGTCACGTCATAGTGCGATAGTGTTCAAGCAGAAGTGCTACTTGTAGTGTGTTGTGGTGTTGTGAATTGTTGCAGAAATCGCAAACACAGATGGAATGAGTCAGCTTATGAGCGATAAGCTGTACAAGAACAACTTCCATGCTTGGAGATTCAGAATGACGAATTTCCTGATGGGAAAAGGCTACTGGAAGTACATCGAAGGAGAGAATGAAAATGCTCTGCAGTTACCAGAAAGGAATCGGACTGCAGAACAGTTAAGAGCATATGAGGAATGGAATCAAGGAGCACGAAAGGTAATGTATTGGCTATCTGTTAGCATACAGGATAACATGATTGGACACATACAGGATGCCAAGACTCCAAAAGAGGCTTGGAACAGTTTGGTCACTTTGTACGAGACCAATACAAAGGCACGGAAATTGCAACTCAAGAACGAGCTGCATACATTGGAGAAAAAGAGCATGTCGGTAAGTGACTACACTCTAAAAATCAAAAGCATATGTGAGTCACTTGCATCTATTGGCGTGAATGTAGATGATGATGATAAGGTGGAAGTGTGCCTTCGTGGTTTAGGAGCTGCATATAAGCAGTTCAGAACTTTGATACAGACCAGGGAAAATATTCCGAATTTTGCTGATTTGGTCTCTATGCTGATCATTGAAGAAAAGAATCTTGGTGAGGATTCAAACTCCCAAGGAAAGCCCAGTTCTGAGCAGGTATTCTACTCTGGCAGAGGAAGAGGCAGCGGTAGAGGTTTTGGAAGTGGAAGAGGAAACAATAACCAAGACCAAGGTCAACAATAGAATCATGCAGGAGGAAGAGAACAGTTTCGAGGCAAGGGGAGCCAAAGAGGTCGCAGAAATTTCCAAAGAAATGATTCAGGTAATGATAGTAAAGGATGCTGGAATTGTGGTAAACCTGGACACTTTGAACGTGATTGCAGGTTAAAGAATCAAAATAACAGAAGGCAGCAAAACAACTATGCATCCACAAGTGTAGATGATTCTGAGAAGCTGTTTATGGTTCAACATCACATGATGAATACGATGTCTGCTGGTGTTTCAAAATCGAATGATAATGTCTGGTATGTTGATTCAGGTGCTTCAAATCACATGACCAGTCATGGAGAATGGTTTAGTAGTTTGCAAAAAATGCCAGTTCCTGGATATGTTGAAACAAGTGATGACACATCGCATCCTATTGAGCATACACGAAACATAACATTGTCTATGGAGGACGGAAAGGTAAAACATCTCGCTGATGTGCTCCATGTTCCAAATATAACGAAGAATCTGGTTTCTGTTGGACAAATGGTTGACCAAGGATTACAAGTCAGGTTCAATGCTGATGGATTATATGTAGAAGAGTACAAGCAGGATGGACGATTGGTTGCCAAAGGAAACAAAGTGGGTAGGATGTTCACCTTAAATGTGAAGATTCCTGAAATGAATGCAGCCATGTTTGCGAAAGGTGCAGGAGTTATTGCAGATATAGAGATATGGCACAAACGGATTGGACATGCAAAATTGCAAAGGCTAAAACTGATGCAGTCAAAGGAGATTGTCCATGGACTACCAAATTTCAAAGTTGCAGAAATGCAAAAGGTATGTGGAGCATGTCAATTTGGTAAACAATCAAGAACATCATTTCCACATGACAAGCATGTTAGTGAGAATGTACTAGAAGTAGTACATACTGATGATTGGGGTCCAGCAAAGACCACATCTATGGGCGGTTGCAGGTTTTACGTTACTTTAATTGATGACCATACACGCAAAGTATGGGTATATTTCATGAAAGAGAAGAGCAAGGTGTTTACTCACTTCCAGAATTTTAAAGTTATGGTGGAAAAGCAGACAGGGAAGTACATTCAAACATTAAGATCTGATGGAGGAGGTGAATACATGTCAAATGAGTTCAACAGTTTTCTAAAAAATCATGGAATTCGGCGTCAGTTTTCATGCAGGTACACACCACAACAGAATGGTGTTGCTGAACGCAAAAATAGACATATTGCAAAAATAGCAAGAGCCTTGATGGCTGAGAAGAATATGCCTCATTGTTATTGGGCAGAAGCTGTGCATACTGCTGTATACATCATGAATAGAACTCCGACTGCTACTGTACATCAAGTTACACCTGAAGAGAAGTTTACAGGTAAAAAGCCAAACTTATCACATCTGAAAGTTTTTGGCTGTATTGCATATGTACATGTTCCAGATGAGTTAAGGACGAAGCTTGATCCGAAAGCAGAAAAATGTGTCTTCATTGGATATTCCCTTGAGCAAAAGGGGTACAAATGTTATAACCCACTCACACGACAGGTGAAGGTGAGCAGAGATGTGGTATTTGATGAAATGTCAAGCTTCTATGCAGATGCCAAAGAAGGACTGAATCTTGAACCAAATGACAAAGAAAATGCTGAAAAATCTAGTGCAGAATCTCAAGTTTTGAGTGGACCGGATGCATCACCAAGCAATAGTTCCAACTCAAATCCATGGAGTGGAAGATTATGTGGAAATTTCAGTCCAGCAAATTCATCAAATACATCCAAGAAAGGTAAAGAAAAGCTTTCTGCTGGTAGTAAAACAGGTGCAGGTTTTGAAGACATTGATGGAGATTCAAGTGGTTCAGAAAAGAGTCTTGATGAGGAACTTGGATTGCCCTCTGTGAAGACTCCAGGAGTAAGAAGGGCACATGCAGATGATACAAGAAGAAGTGACCTAGGACCAAGAAGATCTGGGAGGATGCGTAATTTAGTGCAACGATTGACATATGATAGTTACATGGCTCGCCATTGTGCCTACATGACAAAGGTAATACAAGATGCTGAACCTTCTTGTTTTGAAGATGCAATTGGTAATGCAGATTGGGAAAAAGCTATGGATGAGGAGATGGCTGCACTTTATGGAAATGATACATGGAAGCTGGTTCCATTGCCGCAAGGAAAGAAATCCATAGGCTGCAAATGGGTTTACAAGGTAAAGCATAATGCTGATGGTAGCATAAGTAGGTATAAAGCACGATTAGTAGCTAAAGGTTATGCACATACATATGGCATTGATTATGAGGAAACATTCAGCCTTGTAGCTAAAATGTCTACTGTCATAACACTTGTTGCATTAGCTACAACAAAAGGATGGACTTTGCATCAGATGGATGTGAAGAATGCTTTCCTACATGGTGAGTTACAGGAAGAAGTATATCTGGACCAGCCACAAGGATATGAAGATTCAAAGCATCCAGAATATGTTTGCAGGTTGCAAAAGGCTTTGTATGGGTTGAAACAGGCTCCACGTGCATGGCATGCAATGATTGCTGATTACTTAACCAGCATTCGGTTTTCTATGTGTGATGCAGATCACTCACTATATGCAAGGAAGGCTGATGATGGCATCACTATTGTGGCTATTAATGTTGATGATCTGATTGTAGGTGGTGATAATGAAGAAAGCATCAAAGAGGTAAAGAAACTTCTTATGCAGGAATTTGACATGAAAGATCTTGGTGTGCTGCGCTATTTCTTGGGCATTGAGGTTATACATACAAAAACAGGTATATGGATGTCGCAAAGGCAATATGCCTTGAATATGCTGCAAAAGTATGGTATGGCTGATTGTAAGCCAATTTCTATGCCTTTAGATCAGAATTTGAAATTGGATACTACATCAGGTGAAGCATTGGAAAATGCTACTATGTACAGGAAAATTGTGGGAAGTCTTATATATCTTACAATTACAAGGCTTGATTTAAGCTACACTGTTGGACTTGAAAGTCAGTTTATGCAGGTTCCCAGGAAGCCACATTTGGATGCTCTGAGGCGCACTCTACGTTATGTGAGTGCTACTTTGGATTATGCATTGTTTTATGAAGTTGGTGTAGATTTGCACGTTCATGGATACACCGATGCAGATTGGGCTGGTAGTACTCCAGATAGAAGATCTACTAGTGGCTTTCTTTTCTCACTTGGAGGTGCAGCTATTACATGGAGCAGTAAGAAGCAACCCACAGTTGCTTTGTCGAGTACAGAGGTTGAGTATAGAGGTGCTGCAATGGCAGCATGTGAGGCATCATGGCTGGAGATGTTACTTGCAGATTTAGGTGTGGAAGTGCAAAAGCCTATCACTATCTATTGTGATAATCTTAGCAGCATACAATTAGTACGGAACCCTGTTTTCCATGCTAGAACAAAGCATATCGAGGTACATTATCACTTCATCAGAGAGAAGGTATTAGCAGGTGATATTGATCTTGTTTATGTGAGAACAGATGAGCAGGTTGCTGATATTTTCACCAAAGCACTTGGAGCTGAGAAGTTGAAGAAGTTTCGGAAGATGCTTGGATTACAGGATATGGCATTGAGCTTGAGGGGGAGTGTTGAGATATCAAGCTCAACATGTGATGATCCAGGATGACACGTACCAGTTTTTCGTTTCTCTGACATGTATAGTGGTCACGCTGGTATATGTTAGGGATACTTCATTGAGCTTTATTAGATTTATCTATCGAGAGTGATGGCACATTTGTTTCTTGCCAGCTCACTCATTCGCGGACATTAGGTTTTTCCTTATGTACTGGTCTTTATCTATTGCACTGGTTGTATTCTTGTTTTTTAGGTCATTCTTGTACATTCCTTTTATGTAATAGAAGAAGAAGAAGAAGATCATTCTTCCTTGCCTCAATTTGTGTGTGTGCTTCTCCTTGAGAGTGAGAGTGTGTGTGTGTGAGCTCTCTTCCTTATCTCCTTCCTCGTGACATCACTTGCTACAACATACTCTGCTTTTGTGATGGAATAATTGTTCATTCTTGAAGATGAGATCTCTAAGAGATAGCACCTCCAACAAAATGAAAAATGTACCCTAATGTAGACTAATGATTGTCTACACAACCAACATAATAAGAATTTGTGTAACCAATAATGGACATTTTCCCTCTAGCTAAGCATAGACACTTGTCTTAGTGCCAGTCAGATATCTCAAAATCATGTTAACCACTTCGGAATGATTCTTGCCAGGATTAGACATAAATCTGCTCACAACTCCCATTGCAAATGCAATGCCTAGTCTTGTAACTACCATAGAATAGATGAGACTAGCAACAACAGATTCATAAGGAATCTTGGTCACCAATTCCTTTTCCTCATCTGATTTGGGGCAATCATCCTTGCTCGATTTCACATATGTGGATAAAGGTGTACTTAATGCCTTTCCACCCTACATATTGAACCTATGAAGTACTTTGGATATGTACTCAATTTGAGACAAGTATATGCATCTTTTACTCCTATCATGATTGGCATCCCCCAAATCCTTCATATCAAATGTGTGACTGTTGTATAATTACATGGGTCTAAGGGGTAGAACCCTTGAGTTTCTAGGTGTGAAACCCTTGGGATTTATGGTTTATTTACCCCTTTTAGATGTGTCTTGAACCTTAGGGCTAATTCTCTAAGGTTGAGTACCTTAGGCTTGATTGGAAGCTTATCCTAGCCACTTGGTTTGTATGTGAGAGCTTGGAGAGTCTTCTTTTAGAAGCCATGTGATTTCCTAAGCTTGGAAACCATGTAAACACCTTAGGGACCCATGTGATGGAAGGTACACATGTCCTCTTGAGAAGGACTTACCCCCTTGGTCTTGGAGCTATATATTGGAGGGGTTGGTTGGGTGGAAAAACATCTCTCTTCCTAGTGTGTGGCCTTGCTAGTTAGTTCTCTTAGGCTTGTTAGTTTAGTTGTGGAGGCTATGGAGCTCTCACACAACTTCTTTTAGAAGACATGTGATTTCATGTGATTTCCTAAGCTTGGAAACCATGTGAACACCTTAGGGACCCATGTGATGGAAGGTACACATGTCCTCTTGAGAAGGACTTACCCCCTTGGTCTTGGAGCTATATATTGGAGGGGTTGGTTGGGTGGAAAAACATCTCTCTTCCTAGTGTGTGGCCTTGCTAGTTAGTTCTCTTAGGCTTCTTAGTTTAGTTGTGGAGGCTATGGAGCTCTCACACAACAGTGGTATCAGAGCCCTTAGGTTGAGATCTATGGAGACTTTTATCTTCATCGCTTTGCTTGTAAGCTCTTGTTGAGCTGCGTCGAAATTGCATTACTGTAGCACTTCTTCATCGCTGTCGAAGTACTCCTCGCCGTATGCAACTCATTGCTATTGGTTAGATTAGCACAAAATAATTATGCGCACTATTTGTAGAATACAGGATTCGATCCCGCCACCTATCAGTGTCCATGGACAAGTCTTATCCATTGCAACAGCCGGCGCGCTTGACAGTTCTTTGTTAATTAAAACATTTTCTTCTGTTACACCATGCGTTGATACTACCAGGACTGAGAAGAACGGCTGGAAGGTTAGATCTTGCTTCCTTCGCCGTATCGAAAGTGCCCAAACCACATGCACGCAGCCTTGTTTGGGGTCCCTAACTCAACCGCCCACTTATTCCACGGCCTGTGCCGGACTCCCTGGAAACACCTTTTCTTGGTCGGCGGCTCTGGTGAGGAAGATGATGCTGCAACAAAGGCTGATAACAACGGTGTCCTCTCGATCAGTTCTACGGACACATACTCCGTTGCCATTAGTATACTGTTGCCTTAATATAGTGTTCATTAGTGATATTTCTCAACAGCAAATGTACACACAATGCTTGTTAGCTCTCATTCGAGTGAAATCAGAGGCCGGACGCTACCACGTATCATTGTGAAGCAATTCATATCAAGATGGATTCAACATGATGACACGAAGAGTCCATGGAGTTTCTTCGATATATTGACTTAGGGGAGTATTTTACTATTTCTTTATTCATTCTTTGCATATTTTTTTTCCCTATTATAGATACAATGTCTTCAAATGTGCACTTTGAAGTTGAAACTTTGGCCTACGAATGTGTTGCCTTGTCCATCATAGCATCATTTTTTTTTTAGTCACCCTTAAGGAGAACTTAATACAAGGCTTAACATAGTGTCTCAAAGATACTCAGTATCAAGGGGATTTCAAGGAAATTTAAGGATCAAATGTGGACGCATGGGAGTTGTCCATTTTCGTTAATAGATTAGGTATACAAACAAATAAGTTTGTATTTATTTATTGTTTTTATTCTATTGTTTGTAACGTTCACCCAAGAGTATGTGGTTTCATTTATGATAAAGTCCATCTGACCTTGGGAAAGAAGCCATTTAATAGCACATAAGTCAACTCTTGGTTGTATATATATATATATATATATATATATATATATATATATATATATATATATATATATATATATATATATATATATATATATAACGATCCCCTTTTTGTTTGTTATGATCCTTATTGCACCCCTCATATTTAACTATCATTCATTTCCCAATAAATAGTGGGGTATGTGGATAACTTCTTGATACTTTAAATGCTAATGAATGCATTTATAAAAGCATGATTCTTCTTGATGTGTATGGAAAAGAAAGATCATATTTTTTAGTATGCATAAATAGAGTAGATGGAGATTTTCAAAATTGATGCATATTTTTGGCACATAATTAAGTATCAAGTGCCAAGAAAGGCTTCAAAATAGACGAGATTGGTTGGCCGAAGCGTATTTTATCAACATGTGAACACTCAAGTACGCATGAAGTACCAAGATGGAAGGGAGGGATTGCGATGGCCCAAGTCTACTTCATCATCACGAGAACACTCAAACAAAGTCAAGGGATGGACGAAGCTTAAATTCCGGATAAGTATTTGCACCCCTTTCTTTTCCTTGCAAAGCATAGAACATACCATGCATGTCATTATAGACATGGCCTTGAAAGTAGATGCATAGACTCAGATGGATTAGTTGCTTGGTCACCTGTATAGTTAGTCATGAAATGATTTGCACTATGCATCCACTTCCTTGATTTGTAAAGAAAGATTGGTTGTGCATTTTCATGGAAAATGGTCTATGAATTATGCATTATGGAAACTCATATGCACAGAAAGAAAGAAGCATGGAAATTTTGCACCATCCTTTGAACGAACAGAGTTCAAATTTGGAACTTTTGCATGCTTTAAGGAGGGGTTCAACTTCTGAACCTTATGCATGCTACACCTTTTCGAATAAAGGTGTAAACGCTTGACAAGCACTATGCACATGGAGCATATTGCATGGGTTTTTGAGTGGAGAGGAAGATTAAGGTCCTGAAATTAAGCTTAAGTAGGATTTGAGTTTATTAGCTTCTAAGAAGAATGGTGATGGGGCCAATTGGCCACTATAAACCATTTAAATTCCTTTATGTTTGGCTTAGTAATTAAAAGCCAAATAATCCTAACTTTTTAAAATACCTTAAGCTTAAAGTCCCTCTTATGGAGTATCAAATTCCATAATTAACCCATGGCATGCCTGATCAGCAAGGCCATGATACAATGGTGGTAATACTTTACTCTTGAAGGCTCTTTGTCTATTTGATATACCGGTTGTATGTATTGTTTTGCTTGCTTTTGAGGTTGAACTACTGTGGATGCTTTACTCTTCAAAAAATAAGGAGGGTCTGCTTGCCTTTGCGACTGTCCTTCCATGATTGAGTCCTTCTGGATCATAGAGCTTTTGACATGAAGATTAGTCTGAGAGGAACTAGGAGAGTGTGGTGCCATGATCTGTGAGCATGCAATTCTCCAATTCTAATGTAATGCATTGTTCATGTACCCAAACTTGAAGAAGTTGACTTCTGAGATTCAAGTTGACTGCATGGTCATAAATCCAATCTTGACCCAAAACAAGTGGCTCTGTAAGGTCCTCATCGTGACACACTAGCATTTTGACTTTCATTGGAACGTCTTGAAGGTAGATGGGAAGTTCCACCTTGCCCAAACAAGGGGTTTCCACACCTCCCAAACCTATGAGATAGGCTTCTATGGGCTTGATGTTCAATTGTAGGTCTTGGTAGTATGAAAGTCTAACTGCACTAGTTGCTGCACCTGAGTCAACCAAGGCTCTCAAAGTCCTTACACTCTTTCCTCGTCCGACCTCCACAATCACAAAGGGGTGTCGATCGATTATGCGAGAAGTAGGCACATGTCATGTCATATTTTGGGGCTTTTAGGTTGACATCTAGGCCTAGTCGCCTTAACTTATTCCTCCTAATGCGCTCTCTAGCCTGTGCCTATGCTTCGTCTCTAACTCTCAACTCTTCTTCTTTTCGCTTCTTAGCCGTGTTGAGTCTCCTTAACATATCCTCTGTAAGAGGTTCTTGATATAGCTTGACTCGACATCCACTAATATAGTTTGGCAAGATTTCACCTTCTAGAGTGGCCAATTGAACTGCACCACTAGTGGAGATTCTATAAATGATCATGGGTCCATATCCTCGTTTCATCCAATTTGTGGGCATGTTGCTTTAGCATATGAACCAGCACTAGATCTCCTTCTTTCAATCCTTTATCCTTTATATGGGCATCAAAATATGCCTTTTGCCATTTCTTTGCAGCATAAATGTGTATTGCTGCTCATAGCCTCATCTCACCTAAGCAATCTAGATCAAAGATCCTAGAGGACAATTCATGTCCATTCCACTCATGCTCTTGTGCTACTTTCAAGGCTGGGATTAGGAAGTCCAATGGTAGCACAAAATTCTTTCCAAAGACCATTTGAAATGGGGTAGCATTGAGCATTGTTTTGTAAGCAACTCGGTAAGCCCAAACAACATGATGAAGCTGTTTGTCCCAATCAGAGCGTTTATTATTTACGAGTTTTGTCAATACATTACATAGGATCTTATTTGTGCTCTCGGCCTGTCCATTAGCTTCTGGATGATAGGGGGCAAACTTCTTATGTATTACCAAGAATTCTTGGAGAAGGTTTTCAATAACTTCGTTCAAGAAGTGCATACCTCTATCACTTACTAACTCTATTGGTAACCCACATCTGGTGAACACATTCTCAAATAAGAACTTAGCCATTGTTTGAGCATCATTCTTTGTTGTGGCTTTGACTTCTACCCACTTTGTAAGGTAGTCTGTGACTACAATAATGTATTCTGCATGGGAGTTTCTAGCTGGGGGGTTAGGACCTACAAAGTCGATACCCCATTTTGAAAATGCACGTCCTCCCATCATTGGCCAAAGGCATCTCGTCTTTTCTAATCGGATATTGCGCTCGTTGGCATGTGTCACATTTCTTCACATAGGTATGTGCACCCATATGAAGAGTGGGCCACCAAAGTCTTGAGAATAGAATAGTCTTAATTACTCGGTCAAGCCCAAAGTGTCCACTTGCAACCCCACTATGTGCAGTTTCTAAGACTTTCAAATAATCTGATTCATGAACGCACAATCTTAAATAACCATCTTTGCCTCTTCAGTATAGGTTATCGCCTAATAAGGCATAGTCTTTAGCCTCTTGCTCCATGCTTCGTCTTCTTGCTAGACTAGCCTCCTTCGGTAGTGTTCCTAATTTCATAACTTCTACCAATGGAGCACTCCAATCTAGAATTAATGACACGTGATATAGAGTCGCATGCTCCACTGGGGGTCTCTCCTGGCACACTGTACATTCCTTAATCCACTCATGTATTTCTTTGTCCATGCTAGGCCAATACACTCCTAAACGTTTTAGATTCTACAATGTTCATTGTTTAGAGTAGTGATTTCCTAGAAATCCTTCATGGGCTTGTTGCAACCAACTACTATGTTCACCATCCTTGACACAACAAGTTAATATACCCTCTATATATTGTTTGTACATACTCCCTACCAATATTTGGTATTTTTGTGACTTTAAAATTTCATCTTTGTTAGTTTTCACATTTTGATTTGCTGGTCTGAAGGTCAGGACAGGTACCAACTTATTTTCCCATTTAGGAACAACTTCTAAATTGAACAGATAAGCATCAGGTAGCTCATCACACACTCCTTGCGGTGACTCTCCTGAAGTGATGCGAGAAAGGTGATCTGCCCTGAGGTGGGTCCTACCTTTCCTAACTACCACTTCAAAGTCGTATTCCATTAGTAAGAGGAACCATCTTACTAACCATCCCATATTGCAAGGTTTATTGACCAAATATAATAAAGCTTGATGATCCGTGAAAAACTTGAACTTGTTGGCCAATAGATAGTGTCTAAATTTCTTCACAGCATATACCATGCCTAAACCTTCTAGCTCAGTTGTGGTATAGTTTCGTTCTGCTGCGTTTAGTTGTCTACTCGCATATGCTATAGGCAAATCTAAATTTCCTTCACCTCTGGGTTGTGCTAGCACACATCCTATAGCATGATTGGATGCATCCACGTGGACATGGAATGGTTTATTCCAATTAGGAGTGGTCAGTATTGGTGCTGAGCACAAACGTCTTTTTAGCTCATTGAAGGATTTTTCACATTCATCATTCCACTCAAAATTTGTCAACAAGGCATAAAGAGGTTTAGCTATTATCGCATACATGTGGATAAATTTGCGATAATATCCACAATGGCCCATAAAGGCTTGTACCTCTTTAACATTCCTTGGTCTTGGAAACTCCACTGTGGCTCTTACTTTGTCTTCATCTGTTGAGATTCCATTCTTAGAAATAATATGACCTAAGATCTTTCCTTTTCATACCATGAATACACATTTTTTTGGGTTTAAGCACACTCGATATTCTCTACACTTGTTGAAGATCTATCTGAGATCAGGAATGTGGTATCTTCTTTCTTGGGAATGGGCACATAAATCATCCACATATACTTCTAAGTTCTTTCGTAGGAACTCTTTAAAGACATGAAACATGAGCCTTTGGAATGTTGCAGGTACATTGGTGAGCCCAAATGGCATCACACGAAATGCAAAGATTCCCCATTCTCTGGCAAAGGCCATTTTGTGTTGATCTTCTGGGGCAATTGCTACTTGGTTGTAACCTAAAAATCCATCAAGGAAGCTATAAACTTCCTTACTTGCAACATGCTCCAATATGTCCAGTGATTGGAAGTGGATAGCTATAGAACAGAGGGAGCCCAATTTACATGTTGATAAATTTTCAACCAAAATGAGAAACTGTTTGAAGCACATAAATATGTTGGACTTTGCTTTCAATGGATACACCCACGCATGCCTACAAAGATCATCAATCAAAGTCAAAAAGTAAAGGTAGTTCCCTAAATGTTTCTGCATAGGGCCACAAACATCACTATGAACAAGCTGCAATTTATTATCTCATACTGAACCATCTTTTGGGAAGGAGGAATGCTACATTTTGCCCAAAATATAGCCTTCACAAACATGTTAACAAGCTGCCTCAAGTTTGGGCAAAGAGGACACCATTGTAGATTTCTGCCAAAAGCAATAATAACATCACCATTTTACAAATCATGAATTGTATATCTATCCTCAACAGAATTGACAACCAAGCGGATCTTGGCTAATGTTGAAATTGAGAAGAGTTTTTTCTTGATCCCTGGCATAAACAAAACATCTAACAATGTGAAAGAACTACCATCAGCAATTGTCAAAATAATCTTACCGTTTCCCATGATAGCATAAGATGAGTTGTTGATTCATGTGATAGTATTCCTTGTAGGGACTGTTGATATATTTAGGTAGTGATGTGTGTGAACACACTAGGACCGCCGGGGCACTTTTTTCCCTCTTTAGGAGGTTTTTTTCCCCCGGCTTGTATATACGCCTATTGCCCTAATGGGCTACTTATCTTTGTACATTCTCTAGTAATACATTCAATATTGTGTGTTTGTGCTCCAAGCGTCTTCTTCTTCCTTGTGCTGTTCGCGTGCTTCCACAGACATCTATCTCCAACAATTGGTATCAGAGCAGGTCGTCGCTTCATCTAGGGCGCCATCGACACTCCTCCGTTTGTAGTCTCAGATTTGCACGAAATTTGGTGAGCATACTCAGGGTGTTTCAAAGATCAAAACTGCTTCACTTTGTGGTGCCAAAATTGCGATCTGAGCTCGTTTCGGCCTTCGAACGCATTACTGCAGCGCTTGTGCAGGCTATTTCATCTTTTTGTGCCAAAGGTATATACCAGTTTCTGTTGGCTAGTATAAGCGTCTCGAAGTTTGCTACAAGTCTAGCAGAATTCGTTGGGGCAATTCTGTTCCACTTTTTGAGATACAGTCAATTTTCTGCATCAGGGTATTTTAGTCACCGGCCATGGCTCAAAGCAGTGATGTATTCCGTATGTTAGCTGTTGAGGATAAGTTGGATGGTACCAACTACCCATTATGGGCTTATATGATGCAACATGTATTGGTTGAAAGGACTATGGAACATTGTGCAGGGTGTTGAAAGACATCCTTTTACACCTCTGACTACACGTACTACAAATACAGGTGCTGGAGCTGATGAAGATGGTGTCGAAGATGATATTCTGCAGATTCCTGTTCGTGCTGTTGTTTCTGCTGCATCTACTGCAGAGCAGATTCGTTGGGATGGCAGAGATGCCCAGACACATGCATTGATAGCTTTGTCTGTCAAACGTGCCATTATTCCTCATATTTGCTCTTGCAGAACAGCTAAGGATGCTTGGGATACACTTACCACATTGTACCAAGCTAGGAATGTGGCTCGTGTTGCTTACCTCCGAAAATAGTTGGAGACTGAGTACATGAATGAAGGTGATTCTATGGACATTTTCCTAACAAAGATCAAAGACTTGAAGGAACAATTGATTTCTGTTGATGATGTTATACTAGATAGCTCAGAGTTTTGAATGGTCTTCTTGATTCATATCAGAGTTTTGCTTCTACTCTTCGATTGATGATGAAAGGCAATCCAAATGCCTTGTCATTTAAGGAGTTAGTCTCTGTTCTGTTGCAGGAAGATCAGTCCAGGCAAAACAGGTCCATTATGCGAGTTGCAGATCAAGCTTTACTAGCTAGTCACAAGGGCAAAGGAAAATGGAGCTCTTCAACTAGTAAGCAGAAATCTGCTAATTCTTCATATTCGAAGAAGGAAGATAAAGATGAGATGAAATCATAAAAGCAGAAATTATTTTGTAAGTACTGTAAAGGGAATGACCATATCATAAAGAACTGTCCAAAACTGGGTGCTAAAGAGGTAAAGAAGAAAGAGGCTGGAATGGTTGTTGCAGAGGCCTCTACACCAAAAACAGAGTCTACAAATCTTGTGCGGGAAGAAGAATGGGCGTTTACTACTGTCTGCAGTTTTGACCCATCTTCTCATGAGCAGTGCATGTCTGCACTAGACTCAGATGTTTGGTACTTTGACAGTGGGGCGACCAAACATATTACCTCGCAGTGCAGTTTCTTCTCTTCAGTCGAGCCTGCCCCTACAGGGAATACAGTTACATGCGCCAACAACTCCTCTTATCCTGTTATGGGAGTTGGTAAGATCATTTTGACTACTGCTGATGGTAGTTCTTTCACTTTGTCAGATGCTTTATTTGTGCCAGGGATCAAAAAGAACCTGTTGTCATTTTCTGCATTAGCCAAGATTGGCTTGGTTGTGAAATTTGTTGATGACAGGTGTACAGTTCATGATATGTCAAATGGCGATGTGATTATTGCTTCTGGCATTTTATGTCATGGGCTGTATAAGCTCATAGACTATGAAAGATCTGAAAATGATTTGGCATGTCCAGTAAATGATTCTCAGGCTATGTCAGATGCAAAGCTTTGGCATGCACGCTTTGGTCATTTGAATTTGCTAGTTTCCTATGCTTGCAAAAATCTGAAATGATGTTCTCTTTGCCCAAACTTGAGGCACCTGGAAAACATGTTTGTGAAGGCTGTATTTTGGGCAAAATGAAGCGTTCCTCCTTTCCAAAAGATGGTTCAGTTCGGGCTACACAGAAATTGCAGCTTGTACATAGTGATGTCTGTGGTCCTATGCAGACACCCTCTTTTGGAAATTATCTTTACTTTGTGACTTTCATTGATGATTTTTCCAGGCATGCATGGGTATATCCACTCAAAGCAAAGTCCGAAGTGTTCATGTGCTTCAAACAGTTTTTGGTGTTGGCTGAAAATCTATCAGCATGTAAAATGGGCACCCTCCGTTCTGATTGAGGGGGGGAATATATGTCTTCTGATTTTGATGCATTTCTGGCTGAACGTGGGATAAAACACCAGTGTACAATGCCGTATACACCTCAACAGAATGGAGTTGCTGAACGGAAGAACAGGTCTCTCATGGAGATGGTGAGGTGTATGGTCAAGAGTCAGGCTTTACCTCATAGTTTCTGGCTTGAGGCTGTCATGTGTGCAACATATGTACTGAATAGGTGTCCCACTAAAGCACTGCAGTCTATCACTCCATATGAGGCTTGGCATGACCGCAAGCCATCTGTTGCTCATCTGCCTGTTTTTGGTTGTTTGGCATACGCACTAGTGCCTGAACAACATCGCACAAAATTAGATGATAAGGCAGTAATGTATTTTTGTTGTGTACAGTTCTGAAAGTAAAGGCTATCGTCTGTATCATCCACAAACTAAACACATTCTGGTTAGCCGTGATGTTGTCTTTGTGGAGGATGCTATTCAGCCATTGCTTATGTACTAAGGAGACATCTGTTAGCTCCAAAGACATGTATGATACTTTGATGCCTCTTTTTACAGGTGGACAGTCTAGACAGGTTAAAGAAGGCATTATATGGTTTAAAGCAAGCACCACATGCTTGGTATGAGAAGATACATGCCTATCTGGTTGCACATGGTTTTGAGAACAGTCCAACTGAAAGCACCTTATATGTTAAGCGTGCTAATGATGTGCTTCTGATCATTGTTGTCTATGTTGACAACATGCTGCTCATTGGTCCTATTGAGAAGCATATTGCTGATTTCAAGGCTGATTTGCATGCCTCATTTGAGATGTCTGATTTGGGGCATTTGCATCACTATTTGGGCATTCAGTTTATGCAAGTTGATGGTGGAATGGCTTTGTGTCAAACGAAATATATTGACACATTATTGCAGCATTTTGGTCTTGAAGACTGTAAGCCTATTGGCACTCCTATGGAGACATGTTTACGATTGAGTTTATGATGCTGGAGATGCATTTGATGCTGTTCTCTATCAGCAGGCTATTGGATGCTTGATTTACTTATGCATTACTCGGCCAGATATTCAGTTTGCTATCTCACAGATGAGCAAGTTTATGCATTGCCCAGGAGTCACGCATTGGAAGGCGGTTAAGCACATCTTTCGCTACTTGAGTGGTACTCGGCTACTTGGGTTGTTTTATCCCAAGGGGGGATCATTACCACTAGATTTGCATGCTTTTTCTGACTCAGATTGGGCTAGTTGCTTTGACACTTGTGTGTCCACTAGTGGTTTTTGCTTCATGCATGGTAGCTCATGTATATCTTGGTTGAGCAAGAAGCAACCTACTGTGGCCACTTCCAGTTGTGAGGCTGAGTATAGGGCAGCTTTCACAGCGACTGTTGAGTATGTGTGGCTCAGATGCCTTATGGCTGATTTGGGTGCTGGCCAGTCTTCTACCACCATCATCTTCACTGACAGTCAGAGTGCATTGGCAGTTGCGAGGAACCCTGTGTTCCATGCTCACACTAAGCACATTGAGGTGCATTATCACTATGTCAGGGAGAGGTTCTCTACTGGGGAGATCAGCTTGGCATATGTGCCCACGCAGGAGAACATTGTAGACCTTTTCATGAAGTCTCTGCCTAGGGAGAAGTTTGAAGCTTTCCGCAAAGCTTTGGGCTTACTTCCTTTTGTGGAGTGATTTCCACATAGTTTGGCACTTCCTTATACATGAGTGCCAGCTCCTTGTTCACCGCATCACTCCCAGGGGTGATTTGTTGATATATTTAGGTAGTGATGTGTGTGAACACACTAGGACCGTCGGGGTACTTTTTTCCCTCTTTAGGAGGTTTTTTTCCCCCGGCTTGTATATACGCCTATTGCCCTAATGGGCTACTTATCTTTGTACATTCTCTAGTAATACATTCAGTATTGTGTGTTTGTGCTCCAAGCATCTTCTTCTTCCTTGTGCTGTTCGTGTGCTTCCGCAGACATCTATCTCCAACAACGACAAGCTCAAGTGAACTAAAGAAAATGCACTGCGAGGTAATATGTTTGCTTCCCCATTGTCAAAGTACCAAAAATCTGAATCTGCTGCAAACATACAATATTCATGAGAAGACATTTCATAATTGCAAACACTAGTAAATGCCCATTCTTCATTCTACACAAGATTAGCATACACTATTTTAGGTGTAGAGGCCTCTCCAACAACCATTCCAACCTCCTTTTTCTTTGCCTCTTTTGCAACCAACTTTGGACAACTCTTTATCAGATGATCATTTCCTTCATAGAATTTGTAGAATTGTTTCTGCTTATCTATGTTCTTTGTAGAATTAGTAGATTTGCTTACTAGTAGATGAACTCCATTTACCTTTGCCCTTTTGAATAGCTAAGAAAGCTTGATCTGCAACACACATAATGGACCTATTCTGCCTAGATTCATCTTCTTGTAATAAAATAGAGACGAAGTCCTCAAATGTTAAGGCATTTGGATTGCCTTTCATCATGAATCAAAGAGTAGAAGCAAAACTCCAGTATGAATCTGGAAGACCATTAAGAATGGTTTGGATAAGTGAACTATCTCGAAAGATTTCATCTGTAAAAATAAACTACTCTTTCAAATCCTGGATCTTTGCAAAAAATTATTCATAGAATTTCGTTCATTCATATGCATGCTCTCCAATTGTTTTCGAAGCTAAGAAACACGGGCCTCATTTCTTGCTTGGTATAAAGTGATGTGTATCCCAAGCATCCTTTGCTATTTTGCATGAGAGAATATGAGGGATAATGGCATGTTTGACAAACAAAATTATCAATGCATGTGCCAAGCATCTCTACCATCCCATCAAAGTTGCTCCATAGTAGGTGCAGCAAGACCGATAGCACAAATACAAATATGAAGATCATCATCTTCAACACCATTTGCATCACCTTCAATAACTATATTTGCAGGTGTAATAGGTTATTTTTCAACACCCTGCACAATATTCCATAGTCCTTTTGCCACCAATACATGAATCATCATATATGCCCATAACGGGTAATTGGTACCATCCAACTTGTCCTCAATAGCCAACATATAATTGCTTTTAGCCATGGCCACTGACTAAAATACCTTGATGTAGAAAAATGTATCTATCTCAAAAAGTTCAATTGAACTACCCTATTGAGCTCTGGTAAACTTATAGCAGACTTCGAGTCCCTTGTATAAAGAACCAAAACATGTATATATGCTTGGCACAAAAGGAAAAAAATTCCTCCATGAACATTGTGATAGTGCATTCACAGGCTGAAACAAGCTCAAATCAAGATTTTGACACCAAATAGCAAAGCAAATTCGAACTCGTAATTTCCCTTAGTATGCTCACCAATTTCCATGTGATTATGAGACTCTGACCAGTGGGGTGTTGATTGTTGGAGTTAGACATCTGTAGAAGCACGCGAACAGCACAAGGAAGAAGAAGAAGCTTGGAGCACAAACACACAATATTGAATGTATTACTAGAGAATGTAAAAAGATAAGTAGCCCATTAGGGCAATAGGCGTATATACAAGCTGGGGGAAAAAAACCTCCTAAAGAGGGAAAAAAGTGCCCCGGCAGTCCTAGTGTGTTCACACACATCACTACCTAAATATATCAACAAATCCCCCCTGGGAGTGATGCGGTGAATAAGGACCTGGCACTCATGTATAAGGAAGTGCCAAGCTATGTGGAAATCACTCCACAAAAGGAAGTAAGCCCAAAGCTTTGCGGGAGCTTCAAACTTCTCCCTAGGCAGAGCCTTCGTGAAAAGGTCTACAATGTTCTCCTACGTGGGCACATATGCCAAGTTGATCTCCCCAGCAGAGAACCTCTCCCTGACATAGTGATAATGCACCTCAATGTGCTTAGTGCGAGTATGGAACACAGGGTTCCTCGCAACTGCCAATGCGCTCTGACTGTCAGTGAAGATGGTGGTGGCAGAAGACTGACCAACACCCAAATCAGCCATAAGGCGTCTGAGCCACACACACTCAACAGTCACTGTGAAAGCTGCCCTATACTCAGCCTCACAACTGGAAGTGGCCATAGTAGGCTGCTTCTTGCTCAACCAAGATATACATGAGCTACCAAGCATGAAGCAAAAACCACTGGTGGACACACGAGTGTCATAGCAACCAGCCCAATCTGAGTCAGAAAAAGCATGCAAATCTGGCGATAGTGATCCCCCCTTGGGATAAAACAACCCAAGTAGCCGAGTACCACTCAAGTAGCGAAAGATGCGCTTAACCGCCTTCCAATGCATGACTCCTGGGCAATGCATAAACGTGCTCATCTGTGAGACAACAAACTGAATATCTGGCTGAGTAATGCATAAGTAAATCAAGCATCCAACAGCCTGCTGATAGAGAACAACATCAAATGCATCTCTAGCATCATGAAGACTCAATCGTAAACCTGTCTCCATAGGAGTGGCAATAGGCTTACAGTCTTCAAGGCCAAAATGTTGTAAAAATGGGTCAATATATTGCAAATGCCCCAAATCAGACATCTCAAATGAGGCATGCAAATCAGCCTTAAAATCAGCAATATGCTTCTCAATAGGACCAGTGAGCAGCATGTCATCAACATAGACAACAATTATCAGAAGCACATCATTAGCACGCTTAACATATAAGGTGCTTTCAGTTGGACTGTTCACAAAACCATGTGCAACCAGATAGGCATGTATCTTCTCATACCAAGCACGTGGTGCTTGCTTTAAACCATATAATGCCTTCTTTAACCTGCACACCTGGTTTTCATGCCCTTTCTGCACAAAGCCACGGGGCTGAAAAACATACACTTCTTCATGCAAGTCACCATTCAGAAATGCTGTTTTAATGTCCAACTGATGTACCTTCCAACCATGATGGGCTGCAAGTGCACAAATGCTCCGAACAGTAGTCATACGGCATGTAGGTGCAAAGGTCTCATCAAAATCAATGCCTCTTTCCTGCGCATAACCCTTTGCAACAAGCCTAGCCTTATACCTGTCAACTGTACCATCAGGTTTACGCTTTAGCTTGTATACCCACTTAGTGCCAATGGCCTTCTTGCCAAGAGGCAAGTCACATAAAGACCATGTACCATACTTCATTATAGCATCATATTCAGATTGCATGGCAGCCATCCAATTTTCTGAATTTTGTGCTTCATCAAAAGAAACATGCTCATTCTCATCACAGAGAGTAGACGCAGCCATAGCATAGCAATCTGATGCAAAGGAGGCACTATGAGAGCCTGAATGAGTACAATATGACAAAGGTGAATCTAATTTGCTGTCACGCAAAGTCTGCACCAGCCATTTTGGCATAGTTTTTGCCTGCTCAATATCAGCTCTCTCATCAACAAGTGCATCATGTAAATCTGCATCAGAAATAGAATGATCTGCATCATCATATGAAACCTGCAAAGGCTGAGAAGTTGCCTCATTAGGACCAGCACTAGACTGTCCACCTGTAAAAAGAGGCATCAACGTATCATACATGTCTTTGGAGCTAACATATGTCTCCTTAGTACATGAAAGCAATGGCTGAATAGCATCTTCCACAAAGACAACATCACAGCTAACCAGAATGCGTTTAGTTTGTGGATGATACAGACGATAGCCTTTAGTTTCAGAACTGTACCCAACAAAAATACATTTTACTGCCTTATCATCCAATTTTCTACGATGTTGTTCAGGCACTAATGCATATGCCAAACAACCAAAAACACGCAGATGAGCAACAGATGGCTTGCGGTCATGCCAAGCCTCATATGGAGTGATAGACTGCAGCGCTTTAGTGGGACACGTATTCAGTACATATGCTGCACACATGACAGCCTCAAACCAGAAACTATGTGGTAAAGCCTGACTCTTGACCATGCACCTCGCCATCTCCATGAGTGACCTATTCTTTCGTTCAGCAACTCCATCCTGTTGAGGTGTATACGGCACTGTACACTAGTGTTTTATCCCACGTTCAGCCAGAAATGCATTGAAATCATAAGACATATATTCCCCCCCTCGATCAGAACGGAGGGTGCCCATTTTACATGCTGACAGATTTTCAGCCAAAACCAAAAACTGTTTAAAGCACATGAACACTTCAGACTTTGCTTTGAGTGGATATACCCATGCATGCCTGGAAAAATCATCAATGAAAGTCACGAAGTAAAGGTAATTCCCAAAAGAGGGTGTCTGCATAGGACCACAGACATCACTATGTACAAGCTGCAATTTCTGCGTAGCCCGAACTGAACCATCTTTTGGAAATGAGGAACGCTGCATTTTGCCCAAAATACAGCCTTCACATAAATGTTTTCCAGGTGCCTCAAGCTTGGGCAAAGAAGACACCATATCAGATTTCTGCAGGCGTAGCAAACTAGCAAAATTCAGATGACCAAAGAGTGCATGCCAAAGCTTTGCATCTGACATAGCCTGAGAATCATGAATTGTACATGCCGAATCATTCACAGACCTTTCATAGTCTATGAGCTTATACAACCCACGACATAAAATGCCAGAAGCAATAATCATGTCGCCATTTGATAGATGATGAACTGTACACCTGTCATCAACGAATTTCACAACCAAGCCAATCTTGGCTAATGCAGAAACTGATAACAGATTCTTCTTGATCCCTGGCACAAATAAGGCATCTGACAAGGTGAAAGAACTACCATCAGCAGTAGTCAGAATGATCTTACCAACTCCCATAACAGGATAAGAGGAGTTGTTGGTGCATGTGACAGTATTCCCTGTAGGGGCAGGCTCGAGTGAAGAGAAGAAATTGCGCTGCGAGGTAATATGTTTGGTCGCCCCACTATCAAAGTACCAAACATCTGAGTCCACTGCAGACATGCACTGCTCATGAGAAGATGGGTCAAAACTACAAACAGTAGTAAACACCCATTCTTCTTCCTGCACAAGATTAGCAGACTCTGTTTTTGGTGTAGAGGCTTCTGCAACAACCATTCCAGCCTCCTTTTTCTTTGCCTCTTTTGCAGCCAGTTTTGGACAGTTCTTTATGATATGATCATTCCCTTTACAGTACTTGCAAAACAATTTCTGCTTTTCTGATTTCTTCTCATCTTTATCCTGGTTCTTTGAATGTGCAGCATTTGCAGATTTTTGCTTACTAGTAGAAGAGCTCCATTTTCCTTTGCCCTTCTGACTAGCCAGGAAAGCTTGATCTACAACATGCATAATGGACCTGTTCTGCCTGGACTGATCTTTCTGCAACAGAACAGAGACTAACTCCTCAAATGATAAGGCATTCGGATTGCCTTTCATCATTAACCGAAGAGTAGAAGCAAAACTCTGATATGAATCAGGAAGACATTCAGAACGGTCTGCACAAGTGAGCTATCTGGTATAACCTCATCAACAGAAACCAACTGTTCCTTCAAATCTTTGATCTTCGTTAGGAAACTGTCCATAGAATCACCTTCATTCATGTGCTCACTCTCCAACTGTTTTCGGAGGTAAGCAACATGAGCCTCATTCCTAGCTTGGTACAATGTGGTAAGTGTATCCCAAGCATCCCTAGCTGTTCTGCAAGAGCGAATATGAGAAATAATGGCACGTTTGATAGACAAAGCTATCAATGCATGTGCCTGGGCATCTTTGCCATCCCAACGAATTTGCTCTGCAATAGGTGCAACAGAAACAGCAGCACGAACAGGAATCTGCGGAATATCATCTTCGACACCATCTTCATCAGCTCGAGCACCTGTATTTGTAGTACCTGTCGTTACAGGTGTAATAGGACGTCTTTCAACACCCTGCACAATGTTCCACAATCCTTTTGCAACCAAAACATGTCGCATCATATAAGCCCATAATGGGTAGTTGGTACCATCCAACTTATCCTCAACAGCCAACATACGGAATACATCACTACTTTCAGCCATGGTCGGTGACTAAAATACCTTGATGCAGAAAATTGACTGTATCTCAAAAAGTTGGACAGAACTGCCCAGACGAGTTCTGCTAGACCTGCAGCAGACTTCGAGACGCTTAAACTAGCGAACAAAAACTGGTATATACATTTGGCACAAAAAGACGAAATAGCCTGCACAAGCACTGTGATAGTGCATTCGGAGGCCGAAACGAGCTCAGATTGCAATTTCGGCACCACAGAACGAAGCTGTTTTGATCTTGGAAACACGCTGAGTATGCTCACCAAAATTCGTGCGATTCTGAGACTGCAAACGAAGGAGTGTCGACAGCGCCCTAGATGAAGCGACGACCTGCTCTGATACCAATTGTTGGAGTTAGACGTCTGTAGAAGCACGCGAACAGCACAAGGAAGAAGAAGAAGCTTGGAGCACAAACACATAATACTGAATGTATTACTAGAGAATGTAAAAAGATAAGTAGCCCATTAGGGCAATAGGCGTATATACAAGCCGGGGGAAAAAAACCTCCTAAAGAGGGAAAAAAGTGCCCCGGTGGTCCTAGTGTGTTCACACACATCACTACCTAAATATATCAACATTGATAACACCCTAGATGAAGCAGTAACCTGCTATGATACCAATTTTTGGAGTTTGAGGTCTACAGAAGCATGTCAATAGCACAAGGAAGAAGAAGAATGCGAACCCATGATGACATCTATGTCATAGGATGCGAACCCATGACCTCATAGTAGAAGTGTCAAGGTCTTATCATCAAGATAACTTTATTATGTTAATATAATACATGTAACATCCTTATCATCGTGTATATTTTCATTAGCACATATTCCAAAACTTTTCGAAAACCCAAACCAATATGTGTAACACCCTTATCATCATGTATATTTTCATTGGTGCATATTCCCAAACTTTCTAGAAAACCCAAGTATACTTGATAGGGCTCTATATATAGGTGATTATTTTTGGAGCAAGTCTATGACGAGCCTAAGTATCGACTTGAGTCCCACAAATTCATAGAAGAAGCTTTAAAATGAAGACAATGTAAAGTTCACTTGTGAACTACCTCTTGTAACTTTTTGAAGTCTTACTTGATGTAAAAGTGAAAGAATCTTAAGTGGTTGAGTCCACTTGATCAAAAGAGGAAAGAAAAACCACGAATTTGTGATTGATGGTAGTTGGAGAATCAAATCAATCACTAAGAGATTGAAGAGTGATTGTGGGAAGTTAGGCTCCCAAGATCAACTTTCTAAGCTTGTTTCTCTTTGTGTGGTTCATCATTTTTTATCAAATTACTCATTATTGTAAGATTATTAAATGCTTAAGAGTTCCCCGAAAGGAATTAAGTTAATTGTTGTTGTGGCCAGAGAATTGTTCAAAACTTTGGACAAGTGTATGAACATAAATAGCAAGTTTTTGGCTCTTAAATCTACTCCAACTTATCTGTTTTGATTCAAATTTTTGAGAGTGATCTTCCAAGGTACATAGGGTGTCTAATACATCCTTTGACAAGCTAAAAGGGCCCACCATATATCTCTTGAGTCCATTTGGCTGGTGTAGTGCAAAGTTTTTGCAGCACCACTTCATCTTCATCAAGTACAAATCCATCTCTTCACAGTGGTATCAGAGCAAGGTTGGACAACATGGAAGATGGATTTCCTTCATCAATTGACAAATTGGATAGAGGTAACTACTCAGCCTGGTCATTAAGGATGGAAGCTGATATTCAAGGAAGGAATTTATATGGTTATATAGCTGGAGATGAAGTTATGCCAATTTTCAAGAACAAAAGTCAACCAACACAAGAAGAGCAAGAAAGATTGAGCACATGGTGCACCAAGGATGCACTTGCAAGGTCTTATCTCCTCAACTCTATCTCAAATTTTTTGTTGCCTCACATTAGAAGTTGTAAAACATCTCAGGAAGTGTGGAATGCACTTGAAGCCTTCTTCTCTTCAAGTACAAAGGCCAGGAAGCATCAACTATGGCTAGACTTCACAACTCTCAAGAAAGCTCCCAAACAAAATGTGACTGATTTTGTCACAAAGCTCAAGGACATAGCAGATCAATTGGGAAGCATTGGAGAGGTGATAGATGAAGAACAAATTGTAAGGTGAGTCATCAATGGCTTGAAGGCAGATGAGAAGTGGGAAGCACTCACCACAGCTATGGATCTATACATGGATATGCATGTACCAGATTTCAACACACTCATAGGATAAATACTTACTCAAGAGGCCAAACTTATCAAGAATGGAGAAATCTCCAAAGGTAATCAATCTTCAGCTTTGTATACTAATAAAAGCAAGTCCAAAGAAAACAAAGGAAGACGAAAGAAAGTGGATGCAAAGCAAGTACACATCAAGCTAACTATGCAGGTAGAGGAAGACATGGTAGAGGTAGAGGCACAGGAGGAAGACAAGGCATGGGGAGATCCCAAGACTCTAATTCATGCTCTATTTGTGGATTAACTAATCATACAACTGAAAATTGCTTTAGGAATTCCAGGAATCAAAGAGGCAGAGGCTACAATAGAGGAAGTTATGGCTACTCAAGAGGAAGGTTCAACAGTTACCATGACATCTACAACAATTACAACCATTCAAACTATCAAGGAGGCAATAGAGCCTAAGAAGAGACTTCAATAACTATATAGAAGACTCAAATCAAGAGGACTCATTGCTAATCATGAATATGGCCATTCCACAAGGTAAATCTAATGAGCATGTTTTCTACATAGATTCAGGTTGTTCCAATCATGTGGCAGGAAATGTGGCCCTCCTATCAGATTTAGAAGATCCAAGGAACAAGCATGAGGTACAAATAGGAGATGATACAAGACACCTTGTGGAGAAAATAGGAAATGTCAAAGCACCTGATGGAAACATCAACTTACTCAGTAAGGTACTCTATGTCCCTACCATTACAAAGAATTTGATAAGTGTTGGGCAGATAGTAGAGAAAGGGTTGCAAGTCAGGTTCACAAAAGCAGGAGCATTTGTTGAAGATCAAAGTCAAGTATTCAGAAGAATTGCAAAAGGTGAAAAGACAGGTAGATTGTTCACATTTGAATTACAAGACACTAGGAACATTGCTCTCTTTAACTATGGTAGTCAGACACTCACAAAATCGAAAATATGGCACAAAAGGTTAGCACATATTGGTGAAAGATCATTAAAGAAAATTTGCAGGGACCAATGTTTACTTGGACTCCCTAACTTGTCAAAACAACACATGATTTATAAGTGTAGTGCATGTCAATTTGGAAAGTCTCACAGGTTACCATTCATGAAGAAAGGATATATGCATGGAGATCTCTTGGAGTTGGTTCATACAGATGTATGGGGACCTAGCAAGGATGCTTCAATATCTGGATCAAGGTATTATGTCTCATTCATTGATTATTGCAGTAGGTGTACTATATTATACTTTATGAAACACAAAGATGAAGTCTTTTCATGCTTCAAAAGATATTTGGATCTTCTGGAGAATCAAACAGGTAAAACACTAAAAAGGCTAAGGTCAGATGGAGGGGGAGAATACTTCTCCCATGAATTTGAATCCTTTCTTCAAGAAAGAGGAATCAAAAGAGAGATCACTACAAGGTACACTCCTAAGCAAAATGGAGTGGCATAAAGAAGGAATAGGACAATTATTGAAGCTGCAAGGTCTATGCTAAATGAAAAGTACTTACCTAATTACTTATGGGCTGAGGCTGTATCCACAATCACTTATTTGATTAATAGGTTACCTTCAAAATTACTTGATGGCATGACATCATATGAGGCTTGGAATGGAAGAAGACCAAGCTTGGATCATTGTAAGATTTTTGGATGTGTTGCTTTTGTTCATGTTCCTTCACAGGTTAGAGGCAAGATGGATCCCAAAGCAGAATGGTGTGTATTCATAGGTTATGACAACAATCAAAAGGGCTACAGATTATACAACCCAACAACCAAAGTATTCTTGGTGAGTAGAGATGTAGTATTTGATGATAATAGTTCTTGGGATGAAGATTCATGTAGAAAGGTCAACCTACCTTATGATCTTGAAGACGATTTTCCAAAACTTGTTAAGGATAATTCTTCTAAAGTTGAAAAGAAGGATACCACAGAAGATGATGAAGCAACTCAATATGAAAAAATCAAAATGTGGAAGCCTAACGGTAAAGCAAAAATGCAAGAACTTGGACAAGAGGTAGAGTCATCACATCATGGCCTAAGGAGTTCCATGAGGGAGAAAAGAAAGCTTGAAAGGTATGGGTTTGATACTTTTCTAGTCACTAAACATTCAATCTATCTAGCACAAGACATAAATCGAGAGGAACCTTCAATATTTGAGGAAGCAAAGAAGAAATCAGAATGGAGGCATGCAATGGAAGAAGAAGTTGAAGCTCTTGAGGAGAATAACACTTGGGAGTTGGTTCCCAAGTCTCCATCAATGAAAGTGATAGGCTCAAGGTGGATCTACAAATTGAAGAAGAACTCAGATGGCTCCATTAACAGGTATAAGGCAAGGCTTGTGGCAAAAGGCTTTGCACAAACTCAGGGAATTGATTATGAGGAGACCTTCTCTCATGTGGCAAAGATGCCTACTATTAGGGTTTTGCTTAGTGTTTCCTCTTCCAAGAATTGGAAGATACTTCCATTGGATGTAAAAAATGCATTTCTTAATGGATGGATAACAGAAGAGGCACAACCACCTGGTTTTGAGAATCACATATATCTTGATTATGTGTGTAAACTTAATAAAGCTTTATATGGACTCAAACAAGCCCCAAGGGCTTGGAATCACAAGCTTGTCTCATTCTTGCACGACAAAGGATTTCAACCTAGCAAGGCAGATCCATCACTATTCATAAAAAGGAGTAATTCTAAAGTCATCTAGTTATGTGTGTATGTAGATGATATTATACTTACAGGAAAATGATACAGATGGCATGAAGAGAATCAAAGAAAAGATGAGAGAAGAATTCAAGATAAGTGATTTGGGTTCACTTACCTACTTCCTAGGATTGGAAGTTGTCTACAAAGATCATGGTTTGTTTCTTACTCAAAGAAAGTACATTAAAGACATGTTGGCAAAATTCAAGATGCAAGATTGCAGGATTGCAGGTACTCCAATGGAGGTTAATCTTAAATTGAGCTCACATGAAGGTGAACTCATAAAAGATGTGACAGGTTATCAAAGCTTTGTGGGTAGTTTGAACTATGCCACATTGACAAGGGTTGATATATGTTATAGTGTGAATGTGCTAAGTCAATTTATGCACACACCCAGGAAACCTCACATGGAGGCTGCCAAGAGGATACTCAGATATCTCTAAGGAACCATGAATGAGGGGTTATATTACCCTCATGTATCAGATTTAAGTTTGAAATTGTTCTCTGATGCAGATTGGGCTGGCTCAAAGGAAGACAGAAGAAGCACCTCAGGTTATCTTACCTTTGCAGGTTCAAAACTTGTTTCATGGTCATCCAAGAAGCAACCCACAATTGCTCTCTCTTCTACTGAAGCTGAATACAGAGGTCTTGCCATAGCTACTCAAGAAGCTATGTGGATGAAGACACTATTCACAGATCTTGGTTTGGAATTTGGGACTCCAACTATTTTTTGTGACAATATGAGTTCTATTCACTTAGCTGCTAATCCAATTTTTCATGCAAGGACTAAACATATTGAAGTTCATTATCACTATGTAAGAGAGAAGATTGTGAATAAGGAGATTCAAATATCATATGTGTCCACTCATCAACAATGTGCAGATATTCTAACCAAAGCATTGGATGGTACAAAGCTTTGCAAATTCAAAGCCATGATTGGTTTGCAGGTAATCTTGGAAGATTGAAGACCTCAAGCATACTTGGCTTGAGGGGGAGCTGTTGGAGCAAGCCTATGACAAGCCTAAGTATTGGCTTGAGTCCCACAAAGTCATAGAAGAAGCTTTAAAATGAAGACAATGTAAAATTCACTTATGAACTACCTCTTGTAACTTTTTGAAGTCTTACTTGATCTAAAAGTGAAAGAATCTTAAGTGGTTGAGTCCACTTGATAAAAAAGAAGAAAGAGAAGCCATAAATTTGTGATTGATGGTAGTTGGAGAATCAAATCAATCACTAAATGATTAAAGAGTGATTGTGGGAAGTTAGGCTCCCAAGATCACCTATAAATACATGGTAGTTTTAGTCGTGGTTAGAGAATACCTCCATGAGCTGAGCTTTATGCCATATCAAGGTGTGGTTTCAAGGCACACATATGTATCAGTACGTCCATTGTATTGTACAATCAATATACTTTCATTTTCATGATCATTTGAGTTCATATCTTCATGTTCTTGTGAAGTGTACTGTTCATTGCCATATCTCTCAGTTTTCTCAGTCCGATTGCAGAGATGATTTCTCTAAGCTTGGTGAATCATTTTCAATGATTCAACTTGGTAAGCTTAGATCTCTAAGTCTACTATATGCTCACCAATTTTCATTGTATTTGGATGTTTCAATCTTCATTTATGATCATTTGAAGTCAACTATTTCACTTGGTTTTCTTCTTCTCTAGAAGCACTCTCTCAGAATAGTCATTTTGTCTAAGCTTTTTCTCCGTGTGTACTTGACCATTTTCCATGATTTAAAGCTTGTTAGACTCCTCATACTGTCTAGTATAGGCTTACAAATGTTCATGAACATTGGATTCTTTAATCGTGAGGAATCTCTATTTTACTGCACATGGGTCTGAGTACTGTTGCAGCCCAGGAAAATCGGGGTCATCCTATGACTTGCTAAGTTTGTTTCTCTTTGACTGGTTCATCATTTTTTATCAAATCACTCATGATTGTTATCTTATTAAGTGTATAAGAGTTCCCCAAAAGGAATTAAGTGAATTGCTGCTGTGGCCAGAGTATTGTTCAAAACTCTGGACAAGTGTATGAACATAAATAGCAAGTTTTTGGCTCTTAAATCCACTCCAACTTATCTATTTTGATTCAACTTTTTGAGAGTGATCTTCCAAGGTACAAATGGTGTCTAATACATCCTTTTGCAAGATAAAAGGGCCCACCACATATCTCTGGAGTCCATTTGGTTGGTGTAGTGCAAAGTTTTTGCAGCACCACTTCATCTTCATCAAGTACAAATCCATCTCTTCACACTTATCAATCTCCTCAAACCAATTTGATTCAATGCCTGTCTTGAGCTTATTGCTTACTCCTATCCTTTGTACTCCTTCCTTTTTCTTATAATATATTTCATTGTATTATATTCCCTCTCTCTCTCTCTCTCTCATTTTTTCTCCTTGATCTTGACAATTTGAACCAACTATCCTCCTCTTAAAATGACGAGTTTCATGAGTCGTTCTTGGTTGAGGACCCAGGTTGTTTGGGTATTTTTGATGAAATTCCTCAACAAGTGTTTGAGCATTCGTAAAATTTTCCACCGGTTCCCAAGTGTAGTCACTCAGACTATATCCTAGCCAATCCACCAAATAATATAGCTTGTTGCAGACTATCATGGGATCAAGAATAGTAGCAACCTCATACTCTGGTCAATCAACAAGTTGAATAGGAGGGGGTGACACAATATGATTTGGAATAGAACTTGTGCGGCATGGTTTTAAGAGGGAACAATGGAATACTAGGTGTAGCCACAATTGTGGAGGGACATCAAGGCAAAATGTTACATCATTGATTTGCACATTAATGACAAAGGGGGTTAACCATTGATAATCACATGGTCTAGTAGTCTTCATATGTCGTCATAATAACCATACTCGTTTTTTTACTTCAAAAGCAGATGGAAGTCGATGTCGATCTGCATTGGATGTGTTACTTGAGCTTCTTGTAGACGTGTAGAAAGTTCCGATTGAATATGTCATAGTCGGTCTAAATGATCCTGAGAACTAGGATTTGTTGGTAATTCAAGAGCTTCTAATAAACACCATCGGGGATGGTAACCTATGTATGCATAAGATGGTGTAACCCTGGTAGAGGAATGTATAAAGTTATTGTATGAAAATTCTACAAAATGTAAAACATTTCCCCATCCTTTCAAATTTCATTCCTCTAGTACTAATGGCCTTTGTTAGGGCACATGAATATCAATCCATCCTTTCAGAGCTTGAGTGATTGAAGGGAAATTTTATGGTGCTTGAACAAGGAAATCAATGCCTATTGGGAGATCTTCAACAAGTCACTATAGAGAAGCGACAACAACACGAGGAACTATTATGTCTCTACAACAACAATTAGAAACAACTATTATGTCTCTACAACAACAAGGAGCAAGAACTCAAGGTATTCTTAAACAACCAAAAATCAGTCTTCCCAAGAAGTTTGATGGAACACAATTGCAATTTAGAGGGTTCCTCAACTAGGTATGTTTACTAATCCAAATGCACTCTTCCCAATATCCAACCAATACATCACAAGTGGGATTAGTAGGCACATTACTAAGCAGTACAACGTTAGCATAGTTTGCACCATTGTTGGAAATTCATCAGTGAGTTCAAGGCATGTTTTGGGGATATTGATAGTGTTAGAACAACAATTAACAAAATAGAAAGGCTGGCACAAACCTATAAAAAAAATTTGAGGTCATAAGTCAGATAGATGATGAGTTAAATGATTAAGTCAAGCCAAAATCGGAGCCATTTGGTTGGACAATGCTAGATCTTTGCAACCCAACATTGGTTCCATTTCTTCTAAGCAAGTCAGCAAGGTGTTTTCAGCTCAAGTAGAAGTTAGTACATCAAGTTGTCATCAAGCTCATGTTCCAACACTCCTAGATACTAGAGCTAATTCTTGCTTCATGGATAGATATTAATCTCATTATCCAACTTCTGTAGTAGTCATTTTGGATGCCCTATTGCTTCTAGAAATATAGTGGAAGATTCCAAGCCATTTCATATCGTGATAGATAATTTGGCTTGTGTAATATCCTTTAACATAGTTAGTATCCCTGAGCATCCAATTGTTCTCGGTCTGTCATGGTTCAAGCTACACAACCTTAGAATTGGCTTGAAAAAGTGAGAAATTAGGTGTCTTCAACAAAGTAATATAAAATCTCAGGCGTCTACTATTACAGAACAAGATACTCAATCTCGTAGGATTTTAACTATTTCACTACAATCACAAGGAATGATGAAAAGAACGAATGTTCTTATTTGTAGTATCAGTAAATCCTTCCATATCACTTAAGGAAAATAAAAAATCCAACTTCCAAAGAAGTATCAAGATTATGCAAATGTCTTCAATAAAGTCAAAGCTAATACACTTCTAGAACATCAACCATATGATTGTGCCATTGATCTACAACCAAGAAAGGAGCCAACATGGGGACCAATCTATAATTTGTCACCAACCAAGCTTGAGGTTCTTCGAGCTTACATTGAGGAGAGAATGGATTCATCCAACACTCAAAATCTCCAGCAAGTGGGCCCATTTTTTTGTGAAGAAAAAGGATGGTTCATTTCATGTAGTCATGGATTATTGTGTTTTGAATAAAATTACTATTAGAAATAGGTATGCACTTCCTTTGATTTCTAGTCTCTTAGAAAAGATGGGGCAAAATATTTCACAAAGATTGATCTATGAGGTTCATATAACCTTGTTTGGATTTGCTCGGGAGATGAGTGGAAGACAACATTTTGCACTTGGTATGGTCATTTCTAGTATACATTCATGCACTTTGGTCTCACAGGTGCACCAACAATTTTTCAACATATGGCTAATGATATTTTTCAAGATCTCTTAGACATCTTTTTGATCATCTGCTAAGATGATCCACTGATTTATTCAAAAACACAAGAGACATGTGATGCCCATGTTCGTTAAGTACTGCAAAACTATGGGAGTTTGGCCTTTATGAAAAACTCGAAAAATGCAATTTTGATTGCAAACAAGTAGAATTCTTAGGCTACATCATCTCATCTAAAGGAATCTCTGTGTATCCAACTAAAGTACAAACAATGCTAGATTGGTAGACTCCACATTCTATGCAAGATCTGCAATGTTTTCTAGGATTTGTAGATTTCTATCACAAATTCATACAAGATTATTCAAAAATTATTTTGCCTCACAGAACTGACACATAAAAAGTAGTCATTTGTTTGGATTATTGATGTTGAAAAAGTATTTATTGATATTAAGAAGGCATTTATGTCTACCAGTATTTTAACCCATGTTGATCTAGAGAAACCATTCATTATTGAAGCAGATGCATCGGATTTTGCCCTTTGGTAGCATTTCGTCACAGCAAGGTGATGATGGGAAACTCCGGTGGCTTTTCATTCACAAAAATTTGATACTGTTGAGATCAAATATGAGGTCACGATAAGGAGCTATTAGCTATAGTTGATTCTTTTGAACAATGGTGACACTTCTTGGAAGGCTTTCCTAATCAAATCATTGTTTTTAGTGATCACAAAAATCTTACATATTTTCAAAGTGCTTGTGTATTAAACAGACGATAGGCTCAATGGGCACAATTCCTTACTCATTTTGATTTCAAAATTACTTTTCATCCACGGAAGCAACAAGGAAAAGCAGATGCATTATCATGACAATTACCAAGTGAATGTACAAAGATTAGTCACCCATTAGAGTTATAGGCATATATACAAGTTGAGGGAAAAAAACCTCCTAACGAGGGAAGAAAGTGCCCTGAGGGTCCTAAGTGTGTTCACACATATCACTATCGAAACATATCAACAATCCAAAGTAAACATGTTTCGGAAAGATGCTCCATATCCTATAGGTGTTCGAATCGACTGAGTTGTATTGTTGATAGTTTGCATCTCCTTTGTGGTAACTATCAAGGAGTAGGTTCATAAGTTGTTTTCGGTCAATTTTTATAAAAAATTGGCCATAACTTTGGTTTTGAGTTTTGATCCTTTCAATGATTTCTTGACGTTTTTGTGTTTTTTAATCCAAGAAGATGTTGCCGTAATGAATAACCAACATTCTTGAATATATGCATAGGTTCAAGAAGATGAGAGATCTTTAACTCTCTCCAATACTTCAGACAATACCATATCAACATATTCTCTACTAGTGATAATTTTCCCTTTAAACCTCTAATCTTCACATTCTCATCATCTTCATCCTCACTGAAGATTTCATAATGTGGATCTATAAGAGGCCCTTCTGTCCATTTTCGATACCAATCCATAGGTTTCCTTGGTTTTGGACAATGACTTGTTTCAATCTTTCCATTAAAATGTATCGCTTCTGTTTTGCATCAAAATGGATGACCATCACGCAAGAACCATCGATGTTGAAGTTAAATGTTTTTGTTGAGATTCTTGTTATAAATTGATCTCAAACAATCACCACAGGAAGGATGTTTAATATGTTTATTGATGTTTAATATGTTTTATTTATTTATGTTTTTATAATGTAATATGAGAGTATTATGGAGAGGCCGATATGGATGAGGTGGAGAGATAGACATAGGAGGGGCGATATTGATCATCACAAGGTACTGATCCCTCTACCCATGATGCCTCTTTAGATACATTAGATCATGTGGATGATCATGATGATGTGGATGATCATGATCAGGGGGTGATTCAGATGATTGATACTACATTAGGGCAAAAAATGGCAAAACAGGGCCATGTAAGGATTTCAATTAGTTGTGCTTAATCTAGATTAATCTTGTCAAATCATCTTTGAAAATTATGTGTAGGTTCATTTAAGACGTATCTTCCTGGAATATATTAGTTTTGGAAGAGAGAGAAAGTTCATGTGAGAATCATGAAAAGTGATATGCCTCAAAGTTTGTGCTCGTCAAACATTTGAAAAATTTCAAATTTCCCTCTTGTCCTTTGACCTATATAATGGTGTTTTTAGGATGTGTTCCACCTTTTTGCTCTACTCTCGAGAGCAAACCAACTTCTATCTTTTTCATAATTCTAGATGCATTTTCCATGGAGAGCCCCAATCCAAACACTTTCATGGAACATTCAACCAACAGGACTCTATCATAAGTTCCACACCAATATTGTGTAGATTCATAAGTATGCAACAATCGAAAAGGTCTTCCAAATAGCTGTACGGCCTTCCGAAGTTGAAGCATCATGCAAAGAAGGCAAAAATCATATTGACATATGGATAGATGAAGCCATTTATCCAACTGATCCTTGAATTAGAAGGTACCCACCTTTTCATAATCTTCTTGACTTTATTAGATTTGTAGGAGATGCTGATGAGGGTTTATGTGGATATTTTCCAAAGTTGTGTGAGTTATCAAACAACTACATGCAATACATATAACAGATGAATTTTTGCAAATCATGAGGCAAATATGCAACATGGCATATCTTATATGTATGTGATTGATTTCAAAAGGGCAATCATAGAGCTTATAGAAACCATCACAAAGGCTTGGAGTGTCAAAGACATAAATTACTACTTGGTGAGCTTTAAAGAGATTATTTGGTCCAATATTACTTTTTCAAAAAAACTATCATGGTCTTAATCTTTATGTTTTTACAACATATCCTATTTTTGCATGGTCCATTCTTTGTGGAAAAAGGAAGCCTTGCCACATGGGACACTCTGGGGATGGAAAAGTCTCATTATGAAGCAACAACAAGCTTCTTCAGATGCACAAGAAAAGAAGTTACAAAAATTAATCCATTCAAAGAGCTCTTTGATTAGTTCTTTAGAAGACAAATACAAATGAACACATGCTAAAAATTATCATTAGACTAAAAATATCAATGTGAGGAGAATCCTTTCAAGACAAAGTTGGATTAAATACAAGAAGAATGACATCTCATTCTAATGTGAACCTGAAGGTACACAGATGGTATCAAATAGGATTTCGAATATGTTTTGATATTTTTCTTACCAAAAACTACATATGGATGTATTTACAATTTTTGAAACCATAGAATTGATGATGCAAAAAGGCATTATTCTTCTTTGAGTCTTTTGAATGAGCTTGACTTTAAAAAATCTCCTCTACAAAGCTTATGTTCAACAAAGAATGAATCTGGAGTCTAAAGCTTTTCCTTTTTTCTCTAACGCTTTCATTGTGCCCTTCCTTTTGCTAAGAAAATTGTCTTCATTTAATACAAATATATGCAAAAAAAAACAACAATAGTACGATTCTACATGTGATAGGGAAAAGGAAACATGAAGCAAAAGGAAGTTGCATAAGAAAAAAAAACTCAAATTAAGATATGAGTCAAGGACACAACAAATTCAAGCGATTAGGCTCATTGGAAGATTTTGGATGGGCTTCATTGCTTGAATCGGTCGTCCCTCAAAATCATGAAAAAACAAATATATTTGGCCTATTTCTTTTGCAAATACCTATGAATGATAAGGGACAAGTCTATTTGCCCATTTTTTTGGGCAATGTCCATGAATGATGAGGAATAAGGGGATTGCATAAGAATAAAAACAAAGAACTCAAGTATATGAATGAATGTAGACATGACCAATTCAAGCGATAAGGTCCATCAAAAAATCTTGGATGGGCCTAATCCCTTGAATTGGTTGTGTCTCAAAGATGATTGTTCTTTTGTCCTCAACAACTTTCGTCTGTTCAATTTTCCCATATACAAGCCTAGTTTCATCCCATTACTTGAGATTCTTTTTCTCCCTATGCAAGGTCCTTCATGTCCTAGACGCAAAGGAGGTCGTCTTGAACCTCAATCTACATGTGAACTTTTGTATCTTATTATTGGTTTAGAAGTTGGAGAAACGTATACTACCATTATGTCTAGAACGTGCCAAAACCCTAAGATTGATTGTCTATATGCATGATTCTAATACCTAGAGGTCTTGACAAGCCTTTTTGTACTGATTTTCAGACATGACCGATTCAAGCAATTAGGCCCATCCAACATTTCGAGATGAGCCTAATCACTTGAATTGGTTGTGTCCTAGATTCATGTACAAATAGGCTCATCAAGACCTTTTGGTATCATAATCATGGAAATAGATAGTCATTCTTAGGGTTTTGACATGTTTCGAATGCAATGGTGTATTCGTTTCTCCAAATTCTGAGCCAATAGTAAGATATAGCAGTTCACATGGAATATGCGGTTCAAGATGGCTTCCTTTGTGTTTAGGAAATTAAGGATCTTGCATAGGGAGAAAACAAAAAATCTCAAGTAAGGGAATGAAACTAGGGCACGATGGATTCGAGCAATTTGGCCTATTCAAGGTCTTTTGATGGGCCTAATCACTTGACTTGGACGTATGTCAAAATCATAAGAAATAGAGACTAATTTGCCCATTTCTTTGGTCAATATCTATGAATGATGAGGAATAAGGGGATTGCATAAGAAGAAAACCAAAGAACTCAAGTTTAGGGCACAACCAATTCAAGCGATTATGCTCATAAGAGAATCTTGGATGGGCATAATCACTTGAATTGGCCGTGTCTCAAAGATGAGTCACAAATGAAAGGAAAAATATTTGGAACATAGCTTAACCTCATACTCATTAGAAAGAAATTCCTCAGCATCAATTCTTTGAGGTCTCTAAGTCTAGATGCAAGGGACAACCGATGCAAGCGAATAGAGGCAATCAAAGATGGTCAAACATGTGCTATCGCTTGAATCGGTCATGTATAAGATTTAGGTGTAGGAGCACTCAGTATGGGTACACAAAGTTGTTGAAGGCAAGAAATGAGTAAAAAGCTGAGGGACGTGATATTTATGAAGGAAAAGAGATGTTGGAGAATCCATGTGGACCAATGAGTGCATGCCATGTGGCAAGACCTTGAGAATCCCAACGGTCAAATGACATGAACAAATAAAATTTTGACACATGGAAACTTGCATGTTGAGATCCACAATAGTCAAATGATGTGGATGAATAAAAATGTGCGACATGGTAATTGTGTACCTAAGTGCCAACCTAGGGACTTGTGGAGAAAGAGACTCTACCTCGATCCCCCTCAAGTGCATATAGTGGGGATTCACACTTTATTTATCAATCAGAAGAGTATCAAAACCTAGCCGAGTGTATGAAGACATGCATTCAAATGATGATAAATGCAAATGAGCTTCCCAAAGAGTGCAAATAAGTTTAAGTCTATTCCAAACAAGTGTCAAGAATCTGTGGAGATGCCATGATACTTGGAGCAGCAGCCAACAGTAAATTGAGCTTTTGTCTCATCATTGAACTTTGAATATAGTGAGTAGGGGGTTCATTTTGAAGCTCTCGAGAAGACGCATCCAATGGCGGTCTTTCCTATCAATTCTGACACTTTTGCTTCAAGTTATGAGCAAAATACTGAGTCACGGGAATGACCTTCCTACACTTCACACACACCTTAACAACAGCAAACAAGCACTTTCATGGATAGGCAACACTTCCAAACACTCTTTTCAAGCATCACACATGCACACAATCTCACAAAGAAGAAAATACAGAGAGGAGAAGACACAAATTCGAAATTCTATGCTCTTGATTCTCACAATGGCAAAAAGTCTTTACAAAGAGTCACAAATTGAATTATATACATGTGCCCTAAAAATGGTCCTTTCATACAAGAGACTAACACTTTATTCACTAAAAGGTTAATTTCCTACTAATTTACATGGGTAAGCTACTAATCTCCAAGGGTATGCATCTAGAGGACTCCTCTAGTGCATTTACATCGGAAAATATGTTACAAAATGGCTATGATACAAAAATAAAGTGTTCGAATCGGAAAAATTTTGGGGCCCGTCTTTTTCTCTGTCTTTTGCTCTTCTTAGCTATGCAACACTCTTCCCCTCTTTGTTTCTATCGTCCCTTAACAGGCTTTGCTTCTTGTCTGCAGCTTGTCTAAGTCTTCTGAATACACACACCCAGTGGTCAGAGAAGCGATAAGGACTGTCAGAGAATTTGTTATTTTATCCGAGGTATGTCCTTTGCTTCTGTTTGCCCCTTGGTATTCCTTATATCACATGTCTGGGTTGCTTCATTAACTCGGACTGCCACGCACGCCATCAGTGGCTAAGAATGTGGTATTCTTAGTCACCCGCTTCAACTTTTCAGCCTCTGCCTCTTTCAAACTTTTGGTCTTCTGATTTGTCTTTGTCTTCACACGTCTGACCCTGTTGTATTGCTTTGAGTCTATTACTTTGTTTCAACCGCACGCTATCAACGGGAGGATTATTATCTGCCAAGTATTGTCTTGCACTTCTTCATGGATAATTCCTGGCCCTGGTCCATCCTTCCCTCCTATCTGATGTTCCTTCGTGTGTGCCCCTCCGGGGCTCTGTGCAGAGATGGGTGTTGCGTGCCCCTGCAGGGCTTCTTGCAGAGATATAATCTTCAAGTATAATCTTTTCAGTGAAGCTTCTTTCTTGGTCTTCTTCTTTTCTTCTTTTTGCTTGACTCTCCCTCAACACTGCCCCCCTCCTAAACTCTGTCCTCCCCGACAGGCTTTGGAAGTCGACGGGAGTATGTTCTGTAAACTTTTTGCTCTGTCTCATTTAGCAGATTAGCTTCACGTATCATAAGTTGTTTCCACTATTCTGCTTTCACACCGTCATGTGGTGGTTGTCTGTGATCAGCGAAGAAGCTTAATTCATATGCCACTAATCTGGCATTCAATTTGGATGAAATCTGTAAGAAAATTTCTAAATCAATTTCAAAAAACCCTGTGAAAAAGGCTTCCTCGAGGGTTTGCATATATGTACTCGGCAAAAACATAAGCCTAGAATAGTATGCCATTATTGTGGGTCGGTTGGGCATAACAGACAGATAAAAAATGAGGATATCTGTGCCTTGATTAATACCAATGAAATTTAAAAATGTATAAGCCTCGTGCTTGAACACCTTCAAAACTGTAAGTATCATGCTAAGGATTTTATTCGTCATCTTGATAGTTAAATTGGGGACTGTTGCATAACAATGCAGCCAAAATTCAATGGTTTTTACCATGTAATCCTCCGTTGGTAGATAATTATGAGGTGGACTTGGAAGTAGTAGATAATTCAGCCACTGTTTATTGATCACACCATTCTTTTGCATATCCAAAAATTCTCGTGCTTCTCTGCGACGGGGTGTTGGGCAAAATGAAGGGTTTACCTGTAATAGATACGGTGCTGCTTGCTAGTGCACCCACAAAGTCGGATTTTTCTCCAAAAATTTTCTCCTCCATACAGGCTATGCAGCTTCAAATTCCTCTTGAGTATAATTGAATGTATTATCTTTGAAGTGCAGCTGCTCGTCTGGATCTTTCTGTGTGATCTTCTTTATGTATTGCCTTGTTTTCTCTTTCAATAGTCCATACAGAATGTTGAAAGGCTTCATTATTGTATCCAAGTCTTTGCCCTTTATTTCTGCTTCTTTCATTACTTTGATCACTTTGTTTTCAAAATTTTCTATCAATCGAGACACCAATAGTGCCCGTTCCTTCTGACCTATTTCTATAGTATATGGCATGGGATGATCATCACATGGTTCCGCCATCTGCTCTTTTATTGGAGAATTATAAATCGGGGGAGATAGAGGACGTATCTCTACCTCGTCGGTAGGATTCTCTTGTCTTAGCTCTACTCGTGTCCCAATGGATACTTTTTGTTCTGCTTTAGTTTCTAATTGGGCAAGGCATTCAATCTTCTCCTTAACTTCTTGAAGAGCTGCCCAGAGTGCCTCTTTTGTAGCAAGTAACTCATTACCAATCTCTGCTACCTGATCCATATTTTCACTATAACTCACTGCAAGTTTTCCATTGGCAGTGTTCAGTTGTTTCTTGAGCTCATTGGTTTCGTTAATGTACCTACGTTCCCATTCTTTTGTTCGGGCTTGCTCTTGTTTCAGCAGATCTGCATATTTCTCAATTTGATCTCTTAGTTCCTTCTGGTCAGTAGCTCAAGTCTCTTGTTTTTCTATAGATTGGTCATACAGTAATGCCTTCATCAGTTCTTTATTTCTGCTGCGTAAGTTATCATTTTCCTCCATATATACTTTTAGTTGTGTTTCGAGCAGATTGCTTCGAGCTTTCATCCTCTCTTTGTCTGCTTCACTAGCTTCATGCTGTCTTTGTAAATCTGTCAGTTGTGTCTGGAGTTGATGATGTTGTTTCATCGATGTATTACATTATTCTTTGACTGCGATTATCTCCGTTTCCTTGGCTGAAACCTCTTGTTGGGCCTGGATGAGCTGTGCGGACAATTGCTCACTCATTACTTGAAACAGATTCTTTTCCCGCATGGCCTTGTCGTAACCTACATCTGTTTCCATCATTTGTTGTTGCGTATCCATGGTCGTTTATATCATCTGCTTAACAACAGGTTTCAATTGAGTAACGTCAACATTCAACCATGTGATAGGGATGCTAGGTTCTTCACCCGTGGTAACATCTTTCCCCTGTGCCACATGTAACGTAGTATCGTGGGGCTGCCGAATATGGAGTTGTATCTGTGGCTCAGCCTCCTTGTGGTCAATCTTGCCTTGTGGCGTATCATCAGGTACTTCAATCACAATTTGATCCCTATTTTGTGGTACACCCCCTTCTTTGTCCATGTGTGTTTGTATTTCCTCTTTTACAGGTGGCACTGCATTTTTATGTGTGATTGGAGCTTCCTTTATGCTGATTTTTGACTTATCATTCAATTGAATGAGATGGGCCTGTTCAGTGGGTACTTCTTGGTTCTTTGCCTGTGACAGTTGATTGTCAGTTATGTCAGTGTCCGATGTGTCTTTCTCAGGGCTGGATTCCTCATTAGAGCTCGAATCTTCTAATCCCAGTTCTTTATATCTGGCAATTTGGTCTGGGGTATGTTCTTTATCCTTTTGTTTCTTTCCCTAGCTTGCCTGTCTATATTGATGGCCTTGAACATTTAAGTTCACTTGCCCCTGCATATACATGTGCGTCTCCTCTAGCGCTGCTGAGAGGTCTCTTTTCGTGATTGGCTGCTGTGTCAAAGGAATCTTTGGCAATGTATGGGTCCTCTCCGATTGTGGTGTCTCTTGAGCTTCTTCCTTTCTAATGCATTTAGTCCCTGTCATGGGTTTCTTTGAACCAGTTCCCACTTCTTCGATGGAGATGACTGTTTTCTTTCTCTTTGGAACTGTTGCTGACTTTGCATATTTTGTGATCTTTGTTGAAGTTGGCATCAAGTGTAAGCAATCCTTCATTTCAAGTGCCTCATAAATGAGTAAGGTCAATGCCGAACTTCCATTCAAAAACTTTTTCTGACCCCACTTTTTCTTTGCTTCGAATAGGCAGTCTTGAATATATGGACTCATATTTACTTTATTTCCGACTTGCCTCATAGCATGTGAAAGCAATTGCACTACGATTTTCTGAGGTGTTGTATATCTATGCATACTAGGAAAAAAAAATGTTGGTGTACCAATCGAACAGAGTCTTCAATATCGGTTCTGTTGATTTCCAAAAAGGTTCTCTTTTTGGGATCGTGACATTCATCTTTGACATTGGTGAGACCATCTTGATTCCATCCAAAAGCACTGTTGATTAGCTCATGAGTGAATCTAATTTTTTTCCATGTACCAACTTTGTCGAGCACTCTTGCTTCCGGGACTGATGGCTTATCTGATGCAGACTGTAGTGTATTCATCACTTGTGTACATCTCTGAAAATCAGGCGGGTATATTGGAAGTCTGAGGAATGCATCAACTCCTGCTCGTGTCCAAACATCTGTCATGCATGGTAATCCTTGTATGATAGTCTGGAAATCTTGTGACATGATAGGAAAGTAGTGATCCCTATCCATGATCTTAATGGTAGCCATAAAAAGAAGCTCGGACACTGGTTGATCATCAAGAAACCAATGACCTCTTGCCTTCGTGATTGATTCCAAGGGAAGAAGCAGGACCTCTTCCTCTTGTGTAGCCTCGGAATTAGAGGATGCCATCTGCACTCAATATATACCAGTAATTAGTGGCAACTCGAATCAAGAATCATCCTTCACTTATCCTTCATAAATTTTGGCAACTCTCCGAGTGGATTGTGTCGTCCCTTCCCAATGGGTGTGAGAAAGGTGATACCTGAGATTTATTTATACTTATTTATATTTTTATGTATGTGTCTGGAAGAAAACAGAAATGTTAGTTCATAGCCGAAACGATTATTGAATCCTTAGTTATTTTCTTTTGGATTATTTTACCGGTGCTCTCCTATTTCCCAAGAGGGAAATGTGCTTCACTATCCTGAAGTAGAAGAAGGATGTGCCGAATGCTTGGCCTTGCAATGTGGCCCTATTATGCATACTTTGGATGCTTGTGACACCAAATGTGTGCAACTCGAATTACTTGGTTGATGCATACAGATTGTCTTGCCTTTCAGCATCCAAATCTGCTTTACTCCATTGGGACAGCCTGTCTTTCCAACATTCCTAGTGAATGTAGTGCTTCTCATGTTGTACTTTTGCTTCGTCTACCGTTTGAATCTTTGAATGATTTTTTTTGTGTATCTAGATTTTTGCTCTGTCCTGTAGTTGTTTGTCTTCTGTTGTTTCGCCATTCTTTTTCGGCACGACCACCAAAGGTGACACCCATTCGGTGTATTCGATCTCATAAATGAACCCAGGATCTAGCAACTTATTTATTTCCTTCTTAATTTTTGTTGAGTAAACGTCGTTATAAGTGTATGGTCTTTGTTTGGAAGGTTTGACTTCTGATGTCATAGGGACTCTATGGGCACAAATAGAAGGATCTACTCCTTTCAAATCCTTATATGTCCAAGCAAAGACATCCCTGTATTCTCGTATGAGTTGTACTAACTCTTGTTCTTCCTCCATTGAGACATCTTGTCCTATAAAAGTACATCGTTCTTCTCCTTCTTCCAATGTTACCACTGTTTTCTTGATCTGATCTTTGTTGTCATATGCTATTCCTGGTTGTGCTTCTCGTTCTGGCATTTGGAGAACAATTTTCCTCTCTTCTACTTCATATTTTTTGAAGTGGGTAGGCACTTCGAATTGATCTTGAGGCTTGTTTTCTCCATCTTCTTTTTCTTTATCTAATCCAAGTTCTCCTTCCCGTGTCATTTCTTGATTTAATTCATTAGTTATGACACTTACTCTTTGATTTCCGCTTTGTGTTTCCATTTGTTCCTGCTCCATTTCAATGCTCTCATAATCCTCCTTCCATTCTTTTTCAATTACTTCTCCTTCTTCAGCCTCTTGAAGAACTACCACGTATAGGCTTACGTCCTATCCTTCTTCATCAATACATTCATTCATGGTTATCACTTCTTCGTTTACACACACATCGAGAGTGGCTAAAATCTCCATCCAACCATGAGGATCGAATTCTTCATCTAGGAATATTTGAGGCATGTAAGCTGGATCTTGTACAGACCTAGCAACTCCTTGCCTTTGCTGCCATCCTTTCCTTCTTTCCTCTTCCCTTTTTGCGGTCTGGCATATCCATAGATGAGTGTCTTCGTTCATCCATGATTGGTCACTTGAACCTATAATGTGAATAGACTACTCGTCCTCCTCCTTATGAATCGGATTCCATTGCAAGGGGGGAACATCTTGATATCTGTATGTGTGGAGATTTATTCTGGTCGTGGTTCCTTCATGTTGTAAGTATACCGCATCTTTTCCCCAATCTTGCACTACCCTCAACTGTCTCATGAAGGGTCTTCCAAGTATCATCTCATAATTGCTAGCCCTTTCAAATTGACAGATTGCTAAGGTGTGCTCGAATTCAACTCCACAGGTGGTAAAAGTTACTCTTTCCAATAATCCCAAGGGTCGTTCAGCGTGTCCATTTGCCATTTGTATCTTCATGTGTGTTGGTCTTAAAGTTGGTTTTCCCCATTTCTCCCATATTTCTTTAGTAGCGATTCCTACTCTAGCTCCATAATCTAAGATAGCTTTAGTGGTGTAACCCCTATTATTTCCTTCATCTCCCTCGCTGAAATCTCCAACCTTATCGACTGGGATTTTGACTGTGGTCACTTCATCAGGCATCTCCTTCTCTTCTGACTTGGTCTCCAATCGAATGGTTAGCTTCTCCTTCAAATGTGGTTTTATCTTCAAAAGTTCTTCCAATGTCAGAGTACAGGAGATTTTTACCTTTCTAAGATGTTGTATGATGTCCGATGTTTGGATTGATGGGTTCTACTCATTTTTTCTTATTGAGGGAATGCAGTATAATTCAGAATTATGTTCATACTCCCCTGTGTAATTTGGCAAAGCCTTCACACTGTCACTATCCTTGTCGCTCTTGTCAAATTGTAATAATCCTTCTGGATTCAGCTTAGGTATTGAGTCTTCCAATATACCTTCTCCTCCTAACTCCCCAAAGGGTGGTTCAATTCCTTCCACTTTCTTCCATCTATCTTCTTGGACTCTTGCCCACAAGTCTTTAGGCCACTCCCCGTCTACTTCGGGGACAATGGATCCTTCTCTTTTATCCTCACAGTAATTTCCATTACATGTCTCACCTTCTTTTCCTTTCTCGGGATCATTAGGGATGACACACTCTTGGAATTCTTTTTCGGGAATTCGTGAATTGGGTAGTCGAAGAACAGGTTTTTCTAGGGTCTGTTGAGCTACTTCAATTAATTTTTTGCATACCTCCAACCTTTCTTTCTCTAAGTCACCTCTAGGATCTTCTTTTTCATGTCGTTCAATGGTTGGTCCTGCTCTTATTCGTGCTTGGTACGCCTGAATCCACATGGCTAACTCTTCTGGCATGGGGTCTGCTAAAACTGATCCTACCTCTTCTTTTTTATACTTTTCGTTCTGATTTTTTCCTTCAAGTTTCTGTTTTTCTTCTTGACCTTGTTCATTCTTTTCATTTTCCTTCTTTTGTTGTATTTTCTTTTCCTTTATCCTATCTCTACGATTCTTCCATCTTTGTGTTCGTTTACTTGTGATACTTTTTCTAGGCTCTTCCGAGTCTTCAACTATTTGAGGTGTAGGTATATTTATTTCTCTCTCGCCTTGAGTGTTCTCTTCGGTTTTTTCTGGGGTCTCTCTAGCTTTAGCTCTTGTTATAGCTTTCAATGGCACAGTGTACTCCTTATCACTCCCTGATGACTCTATCACTTCTATCATGTTGATCTACACGTTCGAGTTAACTTTGTTGGGGATCTTGGGTCAATCCCTAAAAAGGTGTTCTTTACCACAATCACTACAGTATCCTTCCCAAACTCGCTGTGGTGGTGGTGGGTTTGGTAATGTACATTCTCTGATAAAATGATCACGTCCGCATCTATAACAGGGTCCTCTAGGTGCAAGTAGTCTATTCATTGGTCGGGAGGGTATGGATGCTCTCGGAGCTGTGTACATCAATGACACATAATCCTACTCATATCTGTAAGAACTATCTGGTCCTTCCATGCCATATGCATATGGCTCGTAAGATTGTCCATATTCAATTATAGAGCTCTCATAAGCAGAATAATTCCCTTGAACATGGTCATAGGATGGGTCATATGGTTCGTTACTTGCCAAAGGCGTGGCTGGGACTATTGCTCTCTTTGGGTTTTCTTCAGGTTGAGCTACTTTCACTGGGACAACATTCTGAGGGTGGGGTGGTTGTTGTCCTAACACCGATTGTGGTTGAGCATAACCTTGATAAGCATAAGGTCGTGGTGCTGGTGCCTGCTGCTAATATGTGGGATATCTAAAGGCTTCACCTCCTTGATCTCTCTGAGGGTATCCATAAGGTCTCATGAGAGGTTGTACTGGTCTTGACTGCCGATTGTAAGGACAGTTTTCTGTGCTATGATTTGTGTATCTTTGCTCTATGCTACAATATTGTAGAGGGCCCGGGATGGGTGGTCTATTGTAAGCATAAGCAAGTGGTGGGACTACTCCCCTAGTCCACAAATGAGAAGGATGATCACCTCCACAATGCACACACCTTCTAAGCATGGGTACTCTCATTGGGTTGTTGGGGTAGTTCCTCTATCCTTGAACATTCAATTTCTTTGCTACTAAGTTGGCTATTTCCTCTACATTGTTCTTAGAGTTCGACGTGCTACTGGCGGAATCTTCACTTTTCACACTACCTTGAGGTATTTTCAAATCTTCTCCTAGATTGTTCTCTAGGTCAATACATTCTTACAAAGTTTGAACTCCTCTTTTCACATATACTAGTGAGCGTAATGATCCATTCACTAATCCTTCCAAAAACAATGACACTATTTTGTTTTGAGTGGGTCTCTCTTCAACAGGGCATCTATCCACATACTGCTTAAATCTTCTTGCTGCCAATCTCACTGATTCCATAGGAGCTTGCTTAAAACTATGGATCAATGAGGAAGAGTTGTTTTTAATCCCAGACTTGGTGAATTCCTCAATTAATTCTTGATACACTTGTTCCATATTTTGAAAATTATTAGGGTCTAATGGCTGGAATCAAGCTAAAGCTGTGTCAGTCAGAGTTAAACCAAAGGATTCATATTGGATCAAGAAATCTCCCACTTGTTCGGCTCTGATTACTTGCTTGAATTCAGCTATATGATTGTAAGGTTTGCTAGAGCCATCATAGTGGTTTCTCGTGCATTTGGCAACTTGAATAGATCTTAATGTTCTTTCTGTTTCAGGTGGTCTCAGCATCACAGGGAAATCCCTGCTCTTTCTAACTCCGTTAGAGGCCAGTATCTCCTCTGGTTTTTGTCTAAATACGTGATAATGGTGGGGAGTTCAGGATCTTGTAACTCATAGATGGTGACAGGGTTATTGGCCACTTCCCATAACGAAGAGTGGGCTCTGAGAAGATGTTCCATCCCATTGAACAAATAGACATCCATTAGGGAATCATCTTGGGGAACTAGGTCTCCTCTCCAAACCCTAACAATCTTGGATCTCCCTCTAGGGGTGGTTACCTGTTCTTCATGCCCCTCTTCATTAAAGTTGTGAGCATTACCTTCTTCCCCTTGTTTGTTGATGCTTTCAGGGTGTTCCATAACAACATACTGAATATCTCTTTTGTCCATATAGAACCCTCCTGCATATTTAGCTGCTGGCCTAGGTACTATGTAAGCGTCTGTAGCTTTCTTTAGTCTGGCCATTGATCGGTTTAGACCATCTAGGTAGATAGGTATCCCATGTTGGTTGGTGTTCACATATTCTAAAGATGTCCGATATTCACCCTCAATAATTGACATCATGCCAATTATTGATACAGAATTCTGCATATCCTCTGAAGCCATGGGAATTTCTTCCTCAGAATCACTCGAGGTTTCAGAGTAATGTGAACGACTACTTGATTCGGCTACACTTCCTATAGAAGAAATCACACTTCTTCGACTCCTTAGGGTTCTTCCGGATCTTAGGTTCATTTAATTGAAGAATTCTAGTCTGACTTAGCCAACCTCCAGCCCCTAGAGTTCTCTACTGAGGATCTGAATTCCAGGGAATATTTGGTTGAACTAAGGCTGACACTGAATCCACAATACACGATACTTCACCCAAAAGGATTCCATGATACTCGATATTTGGCTGACTTGAAAAGTGCCACGATACACGATACTCAACCAACTAGAGAGATCACGATACTTGATATCCAGCAAGTATCGCAAAAAGACCCTCACGATACTCGATACTGCACAGGTATTGCAAAGAAGTAAACCCAAGATACATGATATCCGATACTTTGTGAAAGTCGCGATACATGATATTGGGCAGGTATCGCGAAAAAAATCATGATACTCGATATTTGGAATTGCCACGATATTCAATATTAGTCAGATATTGTTTTCAGGTCTCTACGATACTCGATATGTGTCCACTATCGCGAGAAATTTTCTGACGATACTCGATATCTACCAGGTATCACGAAAGCTAACTCCACGATAGACGATATTCGGCAGGTATCGCAATCAGAATTTGCACGATACTCAATACATAATTGGTATCGCGATCGGAAATTCACGATACACGATATGCGATATTCGACTAGTATCGTGAGGATTTCTCAACGATACACGATATTTGACCACTGCAAGTATCGCGATACTCGACCACATGAGTTCACGATATCTAGGTATCGCGATACCTCAACCGTTGGAGAACACAATACTTGGCATTTTTTCAATTTTTTAGCAAGACTGTTTGGATTTTAATTGCATACAGATGTTCCTAGAGTTCATCTACCCTCTCCTCTTAGTCTGTCTCCAAAAAAAGAACTTTCTTTACCCCTTAGCTAATCTTTCACGATACTTGTCATAGGTCGTTCTACTGAAATGCTTGATTTAAATGGCAATGATGAGTGAAAGATTAAGGTGCTCACCTTGGAAGCTATCTTTCAGCTCTTCAATCACTCCCATCGCCCTGTGTAGCTCAATAACCCTGATCTCAAATCGCAATATTCGACTGCTAGCCCTCACGATACTTGCTTTGGAGACAAGTGACTTGAAAAACACAATTTTTGGTTTTTATACTTTTTGAAAAGTTCTCCTAACTACATAGGCTTAACTAGACCAAGGTTGATGGCTACTCTAACTTCCTAACTACTCCCTTCTTCCTCCTACTCTACTTACTTCACTCACTTCCCTAGACTATCAACTCACTACACACACTCCAAGAGAGAGAAGTAGTAAGTGTGGATGAGTGTGACTTACAAAAGAAGAGAAATTCACAACTCCTCTACTTGCTTCAATGCTAAGAGCTATTTACCATCACACGAATGCCTCGGTTTGATTCGACTTCCCCGGCAATGTTGCCAAAAACATGTGTACCTAAGTGCCAACCTAGGGACTTGTGGAGAAAGAGACTATACCTCGATCCCCCTCAAGTGCATATAGTAGGGATTCACGCTTTATTTATCAATCCGAGGAGTATCAAAACCTAGCCGAGTGTATGAAGACATGCATTCAAATGATGATAAATGCAAATGAGCTTCCCAAAGAGTGCAAATAAGTCTAAGTCTATTCCAAACAAGTGTCAAGAATCTATGGAGATGCCACGATACTTGGAGCAGCAGCCAATAGTAAATTGAGCTTTTCTCTAAGCTTCGAACTCCGAATATAGCGAATAGCAGGTTTTTTTCGAGGCTCTTGAGAAGATGCATCCAATGGTGGTCTTTTCACTCAATTCTGACACTTCTGCTTCAAGTTATGAGCAAAATACTGAGTCATGGGAATGACCTTCCTACACTTCAGCACTTCCTACACTTCACACACACCTTAACAACAGCAAACAAGCACTTTCATGGATAGGCAACACTTCCAAACACTCTTTTCAAGCATCACACATGCACACAAGCTCACAAAGAAGAAGATACAGAGAGGAGAAGACACAAATTTGAAATTATGTGCTCTTGATTCTCACAATGGCAAAAAGTCTTTACAAAGAGTCACAAATTGACTTATATACATGTGCCCTAAAAATGGTCCTTTCACACAAGAGACCGGCACTTTATTCACTAAAATGTTAATTTCCTACTAATTTACATGGGTAAGCTACTAATCTCCAAGGGTATGCATCTAGAGGACTCCTCTAGTGCATTTACATCGGAAAAGTGTCCGAATCGGAAAAATTTTGGGGCTCGTCTTTTTCTCTGTCTTTTGCTCTTCTTAGCTATGCAACAATAATGTACATTGGGATTCGCAACGGTCAAATGGCATGGACCATTCAAAAGGTACCACGTGGCCTCAACGATCAGTAGATCATAAAGTCTCTATATAAGCTCCTCAGGTCATTTGTGGCATTTTTCTTCTACTCTCTAGAGTCTCACTCAACTCCCCATATTCTTCATTATGTTTGTTTTCGACTCTCTTTTGCAAGAAACAATCTCAACTCATTGTTTGTTGAAGTCTCTTGGTGTGCAATATGATATATGCGTTCTTTGCTTTTTCAAGTGTTTTTTAAGTTGTTCTATATGGAGCATTCATTCATATAGCTAGAAATATGACACTTGTTTGGACACGACCAATTCAAGTGATTATGCCCATCAAAGAAGCTTGGATGGCCTTAATCAGTTGAATTGGTCATTTCCAAAGAGAACAAGTATATGATGCCTATTTGCCTTTCCTCGTTATAAAGATTTTTTCTTTATGGAGCATTCATTCATATAGCTTGAAATATGAAACTTGTTTGGACACAACCAATTCAAGTGATTATGCCCATCAAAGAATCTTGGATGGCCCTAATCGCTTGAATTGGTCGTGTCCAAAGAGAACAATTATATGATGCCTATTTGCTTTTCCTCATTATGAAGAATTTTTCTTCAAGTTATTAGAGTCATTGGAGAACCAAGGATGGTCCTACTTGCTTGAATTGATCATCTACATTCAAACCAAATTTTTTATGTATATTTGTTTTTCTTGAGTATTATAAATGTCTTACCATTGGTTTATGTTATAGAATGCACATGAAACTGCTTGAGGGCTTGTGTAGAATAAATTTTTTTGAAGAACAGAGAAAAAGGCAAAAGATACTCCAACATGGCACCAAGGAGCCCAAGTACCAAAAATAGGCACCAAGGAGCCTAAGTACCAAACTTGGGCGGCCTAGATTTTGTAATTGGGCACCGAGACGTCCACATGGTAGAATTGGGTGCCAAGATGCCCAGATGTTAGAGTTGGGTGCCAAGATGCCCAGATGTTGAAGTTGGGCGCTGAGATGCCCAAGTTCTAGATAAGGCGCCAGCATGCCCAGATTCATCAAGAGACAAGCCCTAGCAAGATGACAAGGCAGATTTGACAAGGTGGTCGAGTGGACCCTAGCCACTCATTGCTACAAGGCAAATTCTGGTATTGGTACCTGAACACCACATCTGTCCTCCATACTGACAATTGTAATTGCCTAATGCAATTACTACCCATAAGTCTCATGTAACAGACCCCTCTCCCCTCATAGCCTACCGTCATCTATAAAAGGGAAGGACCTCTAGCACACAGAGGAGGCAGAGGGATGATGAGTGATAGAGAGACATAGAGGGAGAGAGAGAGAGAGAGAGAGAGAGATGGACATAGAGGCACTCTAAGCCTTGGGTCAATATCTACCAGCTAAGGAGATCTTCCTTGCGCATGGACCAGCAACCTACTAGTTGGTGCTAGTGTGAGGATACCTGGGCAGTGAGAAGATAGATTACCTTGAGCGACTATTGCCTTGTGCTTGTATGCTTTGTGGACGGAAGGAATTATGATTGCTCTTTCTCATGTTGCACTTGGGTCTTGTTTGATTGATTCTTCTATTTCATATGTCATACATATTATCTTGTCTCATTGGTATCTACTCCAGAAGTAGTGCATTTTGCATTCCCTATGCCCACATTTACTATTTCACCACCTACATGTGAAAATTTGGCACACAAAGTGGGACAGGGCTTCTGGGGATTTCTTTTGAGAAAGCATTGGAGTTATCTAAGCTTCTATATCTTGCATTACACCTTTGCATTAGTAATTATACCGAGGATACATACTTGAGTAGCTTTGTGCTTAACTTCTATGTCTTAAGTCATAATATGATACTTTGCATAAAGTGTATTTGGTATCGGAGCCCTATCTTTGGGGACCACCCCATCCACACTTTCCCTTCTCTTTGGGTGACCACTGCACCTCCTCCTCATCCTCCACTCCACCTTTCCCCTCTTGGGCGACCAACCCACCCACACCTCCCTTCCTCTCCTTGGGCGACCACCCCTCCCCTTCTCTTTAGGCAACCACTTCACCTTCCCCTTCTCTCTGGGCGACCACTTCACCTTCCCATTCTCTCTAGGCGACCACTCCACCCTCCCCTCATCCTCATAACTTGGGCAACCACCCCACCTCCTCCTCATCCTCCACTCCACATTTCCCCTCTTGGGCAACCAACCCACCCACACTTCCCCTTATCTCAAGGCGACCACTCCACCCCCCTCATCCTCCACTCCACCCTTCCCCTCCTTGGGGGACCACCCACCTTCCCCCATCCTCATTAGGTTGACCACTCCACCTTTCCCTCATCTTCATTAGGGCGACCACTTCACCTTCCCCTTTATCATTGGGCAACCGCACACCTAATTTCCAGCCTTGACCATCATCCAATCTCCAACTTTGGCCACCACCCATTTCCAACCTTGACCACCGCCTATCTCCCAATCTTCTTGTATTGTAGCCCTCTTGAGAGAATATCCAAAATGGTCCATGACACACACTAGGGCCTACAAGAAAACTCAACTAAGTCCTAAGAAAACACCTAATGCAGATATTCAAGAACCCTCACCGTAGACCACCTCTTCCCATCACAGGATGGCTGAGGAACTGACTACCCTTCTGTCAAGAATCATATATGATTCTCTTCGTTTCACGAAGGTGCTAATGAAGATCCTGAGGACCACGTGAGAAGATTTCTTTCAACATGCAAAAGTAGGGGTCTGCAACAATGGCAAGATGCATTCATGGCCCTCTTTTCAGCCATAGTTGAAGGATTGGCTGACAAATGGTTCAAACAATATGAGGAAAATCACTTCCAAACATGGGAGGGCATTGAAGATGAAGTTCACTTAGACATTTCTACCAAGTAACTCCACTAAAAAAACATTAGATGAGCTTGAAAATCTAGTATTTCATGTAGGAGAATCCTTCTCAGAATTAATGATGCACGCATGGTCACTAGTGGCAAGATTGCCAGAAGCACCAGGAGACTTTCTCATCAAGAAGTGGGTGGAAAAGGCCCTGCCCAGGACCACCCAACAAAAACTAAGGGAGATGTTGAGGCCAGATGTTACGTTAAGAGAGTTCAAAGCTGCAACCACAAGGATCGAGGCCGTGCAAGTCCACTTTGGAACTCCACAAGGTAAAATTCCTCCTCAAAATGAAGATGTGGTAGTAGCATTGAAGAGGGAGCTAGAAGCCCTAAAGCTCCAAAAGAACCTAGAGGAAGAAAGGAATACTTCAGGAATCCTCTCCCAAATACGACAAGAGCTTGAAGAGCTAAGCACATTGAGAGAGGTAAGAGTTGTTTTATGGTGTTCTCTATGTTCTACTCAAGAACAAACCGCCCAAGAGTGTCCTAGGCGACTAATCAGCCAATTGTGTGGAAAAAGTGGCCATGAGCCCAAAGACTACTGCTTCTTGAAAGGTCTTGGTAATCAGAATATGGTACCAACACGTGCAACTCAATGGGTAGGTGCAACTCAAACTTCTCTTCTAGGGAAACCATCTATACCACCCATAGGAGGATCACATTCTATGACCACTTTCTACACCAGCTAAGGTCACCAAAGGTAGGAAGGTGGGCCTTGTTAGAATAGGCCACCTTGACCTATAATGTGTTATAGATGTGGAGAGTATGGCCATTTTCAAAGCAAGTGTTCCCTTCCAGAAGATGTCCCACCATGCAAGAACTATCCAGAGACAAGGGACCATTATACAAAGGATTACCAAAAGTCAACTCCATCCATAAGTACACAAGGTAACTCGCCCTCTACATATGATTACAGTAACTAATGATGAAGGCGATTTACAATCTCCAAACACCAAAGTAGTTCAGCTAGAGGAGATTCTAGGAGTTATGACAAGGGCTCAGAAACAAAGGGTAGCATTAAAGGAGGCACGCAAAGAAACAGCATTGAAGGAGGCAGCCAAGGAAACAATGGATCGAACTAGCCCAAGTAAAGACAAAGGAAAAAAAAATAGAGCATGAAGCAATAGAGAAGGTGAAGTGCAACAACGATAAGGAGAAGCTTTCACGTGAAGAAGTAAGGAGAAATAAAGACCCTCTTGAACACCTAATTGGCAAAGCCTATGTGGAATCTAAAGAAGACCTGAGGCGGTTTCATGATGGAACTACTTCAAACCAAGAAGGTCGAGCTACTTCAAGGAACAACCAAGAAGGGCTTCTAACAGCAATACAAGTCTTGCATAACACTTATCAACAGGTATCTTTGTATAAGTTGTTGGCTATGAGTCTAGGATTCAGGGGGCAAGTAGTTGTTGCCATTAATGGGCTAGACCCTGGCACTATATTAAGTGGCAGGCAAGGCTCCAATAATCTACTATGTTCACACCTCCCCATGCCATCAGCTTACACTTCGAAACTATCCAAAATGGCACCCTTGATTGATTACAAAAGTCCCATGTTAAATGTAACAATAAAGGGAACTTCCTTGGTAGGAGTAATAGTAGATGGGGGATCTAGGATTAATCTCATGTCTGAATATACAATGACATCTCTGAATCTAAAACCTATTAAGGCTGCACATTTTACAGTATCATTAGCAGACCAAAGCAGGGTAAGTCCTCTAGGCATAGTGGAAGAGGTAGAAGTCATTATTCAAAATTTAAGATTTGTGCTGGATTTTGTTGTAATAACATTCCAAAAGTTAAGGGAGGGTTTTCCCTTTTAATTGGAAGACCATCCTTACAACACAGCAGAGCAGTACATGACTGGGGAAGCAACATTCTATGGGTAATCGGGCCCGATAAGGTAATGATGCAGATCCAAATGGAAGGAGGAACTAATGAAGCTCTAGGGACCTCTCAAGTTGTTCTCCACCCATAACAAACTTCAGAACAAGACAACACTGATGATGAGAGGGAGGACGAAGGACCAACTCAACCAGAAGAAGAAGGAGAAGAAGAAGGATTGACTCAGTGAGGAGCAAGGATTTGGGCAACACCACTGCCACCATGGATCCTCAACAATGAAGAAATAGCAAGGTCGGGTGAGCAATTGCCTACTAATGGTAGAGAGGCAAATCCTCGTCCCACCTCCTCGAGTTGGGTGAGTCCACCACCTCCTCCTCCCACCTTCACCTGGGCGAGTCCACCTCTCCTCCACTTCCTGGGGAGAATTTATCACCCTTTTGGGTACCTCAAAACTGGGCCACACCAGAGGCATGGGCTCCACTCCTAGCTCAAAGGCATCCTAGCTGGGCACCTGAATGGACAACCTAACCTCCTGTTGCTACACCTACGATCGAATGGGATGCACAATGGCATCAGGTAAATCACAACCAGGAACCGATTCATTAAAAGGTAATCAACTTGACATAAAGGAGGAAATAGAAGAACATAACCATGAAGCACAAGAACTTTCAGCGAAGGATCTAGATGACCTAATGGATTGGATTGAAGAAACTAATCATGTCTCATGCTTTACGATAGCAACCAAGGATGAAGAAGACGAACCTATTGTAGAATCTATATTGTTAGGCACACCAGCTAAGGACTACAGAAGAGGTAAGAACCAAAGGGAAATTGCGAAGAAGATTCAACCAGAAGAAAAGGTGGAAGATCCAATATTCCCATTAGAAGAGGTCCCAATGGGATGGATACAAGAGAAGGAACAAGATATCATCATCAACGATAATCTTGCCTTCACCACAGACATGCTCTCAAAGGAAGAGGAAAGGGTGATTGAGGATCCAATCAAAAGAAGTCAACTTAGGAGGAGAAGATATTATGCAAAATCTTCTACTAGTGAGCTGGTTATGGGAGCACCCTCTATTCCTCACAGAGGTAATAACATTCATGAGCAATTTTAAAGATGTGTTTGCTTGGAGCTACAAGGATTTGATAGGAATATCAAAAGAATTGGGCATCCACACCATCCCTCTTGTAGCAGAGGCACGGCCAATTAGAGGTGAAATTTATAGATTGAATCAAAAATATGTAGATGCAGTCAAGAGGGAAATCTAGAAAATGGAAGAAGCAGGTATCATAATCCCAGTGGAGCATTCTAAATGGTTATCTTCTATGGTCATTGCTCCTAAAAATCAATCCAATAAGATTAGGGTTTGTGTGGATTTTCAAGCTCTAAATAAGGTAACCATTCTTGATGGGTTCCCTACACCTTTCTCTGAATAAGTGCTTGAAGATGTTGCAGGTCACGCTCTATATATCTTCATGAATGGTTTCAGGTGGGTACAAACAACTTGAAATCCATCCCAATGATCAATGAAAGGCTACATTTGTTATGCCATGGGGAATGTATATCTACACAAAGATGGCTTTCGGCCTTAAGAATGCACCTGCCACATTCAATAGAACTATGTATCTCATTTTCAACAAACTCCTTATGAAAATTTTCAGCATTTTCTAGAGTAGCATGTTCCACCATAATAGAAAATGTACTAGAACACTTAATGCAACTAGAGCAGGTGTTCCAGCATTGCAGAGAAACAGGCTTGAAGCTTAACCCCAACAAAGCCATTTCTTGGTGACTCAAGGTACTTTGTTAAGGCATGTGGTTTTGGCTCAAGGAAAGATTTTGGATCCAAACAAGGTAATATCAATTCTTAAGGTTCCATGACCAATAAATGCTAAGGAGGTCCAAAGCTTCTTGGGGCACACTGGATATCACCGAAAGTTCATATGCATGTATGCAAAGGTAGCACGACCACTTTCACACCTCACTAGTAAAAGTTTTCCCTTCCAATGGTTTGGAGAAGAGGAGGCAGCCTTCACTTACTTAAAGCAAAGGCTGGCATCTGCTCCTATACTTATCTTGTCTGATTGTTCTAATACATTCCATGTGCACGTCGATGCAATTTTATATGCAGTAGGTGTTGTTCTCACTCAACCAAGTAAGGTGTACAAATAAGATCAACCTATTCACTATGCTAGTAGGCTTCTCTCAAAGGTTGAAAAGAACTCATCACCACAGAGAGAGAAGCTGTAGCCATTGTCTTTGTTCTTAAGGAATTTAGGCACTACTTATTGGGCACAACATTCACGATAATTACCGATCATCAAGCTTTAAAATACTTGTTGAACAAACCACAAGTCATAGGAAGAGTGTGGAGATGGTTAATGCTCAACCAAGCATTTGACTTCAAAATTGTACAAAGAAGTGGCAAGCAACATGTCATAGCACACCACCTCTCTCGCATCAGACACCCTTCCAAGGCAGCCAAGGGGATAGAAGATGACTTTCTGGACAGTGGAATATACAAGGTAAATATCGCTTCTACTTGATATGATGATTTGACTCATCTTCTATCAAAAGGTCGGTTTAGTGTCGGAGCAACCCCATTGGAGAAAAGAAGATTGCTCTTGAAGAGCAAACATTTATAATGGTAAAAGATGCGCTTTATAGAATTGGCCCCGATGGAATGTACAGGAAGTGTCTCCAACCTCATGAGACAGAGAATGTCCTTTGGCTGGCGCATGAAGGTAAAGCTAGTGAACATTTCCTTGGTCATATCACTGCACTCAAGATACTTCAAAGTGGGCTCTGGTGGCCATACCTATTCTGGGATGCCACTAAAGTCATGAAGGCTTGTGACATCTACCAGAGATGTGCATCTAAGCCAATCAGACAAAAAAACCATCCACTCAATATATCAATAGCATGGTAACCCTTTGAGCATTGGGGACTAGATTTTATAAGGCCAATATATCCAGTTGCACGTGACTCCAATGCAAAGTATCTCTTGATAGCTACCGATTACGCCACAAACTGGGCTAAAGTAATAGAAAGTAGAGAATGTACTACAGACAGTGTAGCATCATTCCTGTATAACTATATTTTTTGCAAATTTGGATGTCCTATTGAGGTAACTATAGACCAAGGATTCCATTTTACCAATCAAGTTTTGACTCTAATTTTTGAGAAATATCATATATTCCATAGAAAATCATGTGCATATTATCCTAGACCTAATGGTCAAGAAGAGAGTAATAATAAAGTACTAATGCTCTTATTACGTAAGACATGTCTGCAATTTCCAAATACATGGGGACAAGCCTATGTGGGAACTCTGTGGGCCTAGAGAACATCATTCAAGGCCACAACAATGCATACCCCATTCGAGCTTGTCTATGGCATTCAAGCAGTTGCTCCATTTGAATTTTTGCATGACTCCAATCGTGTTGGAACCAATCGGATTCTGGGGTCTACTGCAACACTCACGGAAAACTTTGTGAGGCTATAACTTCTGAAAGAAAAGAGAAAAATTGGCAATGAGCATTTTGTGACACTACAGGAAAAGAGAAAGCAGAATCATGATGCAAACCTCGTGAAATCTAAGATCAAGGAAGGGAGCTTAGTTTTGTTGTACCATCCACGGCTCTTTGAAAAGAAAGCAAGGAAGAAATTGATGTCGAGATGGAACGGACCTTTCAAGGTCATACGAACACTTCCAAAAGGTGCAGTACAAATCTCCACACTGACTAGCACGATACTTACTTCCCTTGGTCAACGAATCTAAGCTAAAACCCTATGTGGAGTGATATGAGAGCAGAAACATGACCTTGTACATAATGTACATAACGAGCTTATGTCTTTCCCTATTAGCTTATGTCCTTTCACTATTAGCTATTGGAATGATAGAGATTCAGTTTTCTTTCCATCCCAATCCCACTAATTTCCTCCCACTACCCACTTCTTCTAACTATTATCACATAGGTATTTTCCCTCCCTTCTTCTCCCTATGCAACTTCTTTATGTGGTGACTGTCACAAGGCCACCTTCTAACACTTACCCTTAGGCAACCAACTCTTTGCACATTCATCCTAAGGGCAACCTCCCAACTTCCACTCTCCAACCTCACCTAGGGCGACCACCTACCACCCAATCTCCACTTTCTTCCCAAAGAGGGTGACCACCCCTTCTTCAATTTCTCCACCTCCCTACCCTCCCACATGGGGCGACCACCTACCACCCAACCTCCACTTTCCTCCAAAGAGGGCGACCACCCCTTCTTCAATTTCTCCAACTCCCTGCCCTCCCACATGGGGCAAACACCTACCACCCAACCTCCATTTTCCTCCCTCAATCACCTAGGTGACCACCCCTCCAATCTTGCTCCTAACTTGGGTGACCACCCTCACTCACTCCTCAAGCACCTAAGCTAGCTCCACCTTCACTCACCCCTTATGAAGATAAGCGATTTCCACTCACTCCTTCTAGCACACCTACCAACTCCTACACTCCTCCATTGTCACTCCTTCTAGCACACCTATAACTCCTAATCTTCTCCTAGGCCTCTATTGAATCACCCTCCCTCCCTCCCTCCTTCTAGAAACTTGGGCGACCGCCCCTCCTTCTCCCTCATGCATATGGGTGACCTCCCCTCCTCTCTCTAAATTTGGGCATTGGAGACCTCCCCTCCTCCTCCCTCTAAATCTGGGCATGGGTGACCTCCCCTCCCCTCCCTCTAAATATGCGACCTCCCCTCCTCCTCCCTCTAAATCTGGGCATTGGCGACCTCCCCTCCTCCCTCTAAATCTGGGCATGGGCGACCTCCCCTCCTCTCCCTCTAAATGGGCGACCTCCCCTCCTCCTCTCTTTAAATCTGGGCATTGGTGATCTCCCCTCCTCCTGCCTCATGCATCTAGGCATGGGCGACCACCCCTCCTCCTTAGTGCATCTAGAAACCATCCCTCAAATTTTGCCCTTAACTTGGGCAACCACCCTCACTCACTTCTACTGCAACTAAGCTACCTCCACCTTCACTCACCTCTTATGCAACTGGGAAACCCCGCTCTCACTCCTTCTAGGACCCCCACCACTCCTAATCTCCTCCTGGGCCTCTATTGAATCACCCTCCCTCCCTCCTTCTAGCAATCTAGGTGACTACCTACCTGATTTGGGCAACCATCTACCTAACTTGGGTGACCACCCAAACTCATCCCTCTGTCTACCCCTCTCTTGGCAACCACCACTTCCTCTTCCACCTACCTACCTCTCTATTCAAGCATCAAGGGCGAATAACATTTCAAACCTTCCTCCCTTGGGCCTCTACCTATGTACCTTTCTCTTCTAACATCATGGCAACTACCATTATCATCCTACCTAGGAGACTACCATCATCACCACCACCAATTAGGGGCAATTACCATCTTCTTTGGAGGACTACCAAATCACCCTCCCTCCTTCTAGCACCCTTGATGACTACCAATTATAGCTTCTCAAGTGATGCTCCCACCAATTACTAGCTTCTTGAGTGATGCTCCCAATCACGACCTTGTGCGGACTACCAACTCCTACTGGGCATCTACCGAATCATCTCGACACAAAGGCGACTCACATTGTTCAGGGATCCATTTACTCACCCTCTATATTTAGGTGACCACCCATCAATTCTTCACTTGGAGCTAAGCATTCTAAGAATCCCTCTCCTCTTTCTAAACTCAGAAGCAACACTGCCAAGTTCATAGCATCCATGTTGACCCAAACTTCTCATAATTTTCCTTCTTTTCTCAACTTCTCATAATTATATTTTGCAAGCCTCTCTGAGATGGAGAGACACTAGTGGCGGGCAACCTATAGAATAATTTTTTTTGAAGAACAGAGAAAAAGGCAAAAGATATCCAATTGGGCACCAAGGAGCCCAAGTACCAAAACTGGGCACCGAGGAGCCTAAGTACCAAAGTTGGGTGCCGAGATGCCTAGATGTTGGAATTAGGCAATGAGACGTCCACATGCTAGAATTGGGTGCCAGGACACCCACATGTTGGATTTGGATCCCAAAATGCCCAGGTGTTGAAGTTGGCCATGGAGACACCCAAGTTCTAGATAAGGCACCAGCACGCCCAGATTCATCAAGAGACAAGCACTGGCAAGACGACAGGGCAGATCTGACAAGGCGGCCGAGTGGACCCGAGACACTCATTGCTACAAGACAAAGTATTGGTACTTGAGCACCACCTTTGTCCTCCATACTAATAATTGTAACTACTTAATGCAATTACTACCCATAAATCTCATGTAACAGACCCGTTCCCCCTCATATCCTACCTTCATCTATAAAAGGGAAGGACCTCCTACACACGGAGGAGGCATAGGGATGTTGAGTGATAGAGAGACATAGAGGGGGATAAAGAGAGAGAGAGAGAGAGAGACATAGAGGCACTCCAAGCCTTGATTAAATATCTACCAGCTAAGGATATCTTCCTTGCTCATGGACCAGCAACCTACTAGTTGGTGCTAGTGTGAGGATACCTGGGGAGTGAGAAGACATATTACCTTGAGTGATTATTGCCTTGTGCTTGTATGATTTGTGGATTGAGGGAATTATGATTGTTCTTTCTCATGTTGCACTTGGGTCTTGTTTGATTGATTATTCTATTTGATATGTCATATGTATTACCTTGTCTCATTGGTATCTACTCCAGAAGTAGTGCATTTTGCATTCCCTACACCCACATTTACTATTTCACCACCTATAGCTTGCATTATTTGACATGACCAATTCAAGAAATAAGGGTAGTCCAAATACTTTGGATGACCCTAATCGCTTGAACCATTTGTCTCCATTCATAACTTTCATTTGAAGTGTATTTGCTTATTTGAATGTAAGACATGTATGATCATGGACTTTTGTCATGAAACACACAATATGGGCAATAGGACAAGTTTGGGTGGCATTATCACTTGAATTGGTTGTGTCTTTAATCCCTCCATTTGCTTACTTTCTTCTTTCATATCTATAAGGATTATGTTTTTTGCTTTCTTGAAGATGACAAGATGTGAAGAGTCCTTGACAAATCTGGTTTAGATTTTATTTTGTACGGTCCTACTCCAGAAGTGTGAAGAGGTTGTGTCAAGAAAGGTCTTTTTCTTGGATCCACTTGTGACTGAGTGTATACTTTTCAAGCATGGAGAAATTAGTCACTTTCTCAAGAATAGTTTACAAGCTTTTGAAGATGCACATATGATCCAGAATCTCCTCCACAACCTACAGATAAGAAGACACAAGATAAGAAGAAAGGACCTCCTATTCATTCTCCACTTAAGCATGTCCCAAAGAAAAAGGACAAAGGGGAAGGCTCCAAAAAGGAAAAGCATAAAAAGAAACAAAAGATGTACAATTTCTAACTATGATTAGCTCTAGATCAACCTATGTTAGAAAATATTTATTTGTTCTATTTTGTTGTAGATACTAATTATGTACAAAACGAACCCTTCAGAGCAATCTATTTAGAGAACAATGTATTGACGAATGATGCCATTCTATCTTTATCTAGAAGATAGCATGTTTGTAATTCATGTTTGTACATAGAGCTCAATATTTCAACTTCTAAATGTTGGTGATCTTTATTTCTCAAAAAGAGGAAGCATTTTTGGTGTGTCTATCATTTATGAGATCAATTAACATGATAAGTGGTTTAACATTTATTGTTTCCCATTAATGTTATATCTTGATTTTTTCATCTTTGAAATGTAGTCCTTAGCTTGTATAACTAATCTTCTAAAAAGAAAAAAGTTGTTGGAGTTAGACGTCTGCGGAAGCACGCAAACAGCACAAGGAAGAAGAAGAAGCTTGGAGCACAACACACAATACTGAATGTATTAATAGAGAATGTACAAAGATAATTAGCCCATTAGGGCAATAGGCGTATATACAAGCCGGGGGAAAAAAACCTCCTAAAGAGGGAAAAAAGTGCCTCGGCGGTCCTAGAGTGTTCACACACATCACTACCTAAATATATTAACAAATCCCCCCTGGGAGTGATGCGGTGAACAAGTAGATGGCACTCATGTATAAGGAAGTGCCAAGCTATGTGGAAATCACTCCACAAAAGGAAGTAAGCCCAAAGCTTTGCGGAAGCTTCAAACTTCTCCATAGGCAGAGCCTTCGTGAAAAGGTCTGCAATGTTCTCCTGCGTGGGCACATATGCCAAGCTGATCTCCCCAGCAGAAAACCTCTCCCTGACATAATGATAATGCACCTCAATGTGCTTAGTGCGAGCATGGAACATAGGGTTCCTCTCAACTGTCAATGCGCTTTGACTGTCAGTGAAGATGGTGGTGGGCAGAAGACTGACCAGCACCCAAATCAGCCATAAGGCGTCTGAGCCACAAACACTCAACAGTCGCTATGAAAGCGGCCCTATACTCAGCCTCACAATTGGAAGTGGCCATAGTAGGCTGCTACCAAGCATGAAGCAAAAGCCACTAGTGGACACACGAGTGTCATAGCAACCAGCCCAATCAGAGTCAAAAAAAGCATGCAAATCTGGCGGTAGTGATCCCCCCTTGGGATAAAACAACCCAAGTAGCCGAGTACCACTCAAGTAGCGAAAGATGCGCTTAACTGCCTTCCAATGCATGACTCCTGGGCAATGCATAAACCTGCTCATCTATGAGACAGCAAACTGAATATCTGGCCGAGTAATGCATAAGTAAATCAAGCATCCAATAGCCTGCTGATAGAGAACAACATCAAATGCATCTCTAGCATCATGAAGACTCAATTGTAAACTTGTCTCCATAGGAGTGGCAATAGGCTTACAGTCTTCAAGGCCAAAACGCTGCAATAATGTGTCAATATATTTCGTTTGACACAAAGCCATTCCACCATCAACTTGCATAAACTGAATGCCCAAATAGTGATGCAAGTGCCCCAAATCAGACATCTCAAATGAGGCATGCAAATCAGCCTTGAAATCAGCAATATGCTTCTCAATAGGACCAGTGAGCAGCATGTCGTCAACATAGACAACAATGATCAGAAGCACATCATTAGCACGCTTAACATATAAGGTGCTTTCAGTTGGACTGTTCTCAAAACCATGTGCAACCAGATAGGCATGTATCTTCTCATATCAAGCACGTGGTGCTTGCTTTAAACCATATAAAGCCTTCTTTAACCTGCACACCTGGTTTTCATGCCCTTTCTGCACAAAGCCACGGGGCTGAAAAACATACACTTCTTCATGCAAGTCACCATTCAAAAATGTTGTTTTAATGTCCAACTGATGTACATTCCAACCATGATGGGCTGCAAGTGCACAAATGCTCCAAACACTAGTCATACGGCATGTAGGTGCAAAGGTCTCATCAAAATCAATGCCTCTTTCCTGCGCATAACCCTTTGCAACAAGCCTAGCCTTATACCTGTCAACTGTACCATCAGGTTTACGCTTGAGCTTGTATACCCACTTAGTGCCAATGGCCTTCTTGCCAGAAGGCAAGTCACATAAAGACCATGTACCATTCTTCATTATAGCATCATATTCAGATTGCATAGCAGCCATCCAATTTTCTGAATTTTGTGCTTCATCAAAAGAAACAAGCTCATTATCATCATAGAGACTAGACGAAGCCATAGCATAGCAATCTGATGCAAAGGAGGCACTATGAGAGCCTGAACCAGTACAGTATGACAAACGTGCATCTAATTTGCTATCACGCAAAGTCTGTACCAGCCATCTTGGCATAATTTTTGCCTGCTCAATATCAGCTCTCTCATCACCAAGTGCATCATGTAAATTTGCATAAAAAATGGAGTGATTTGCATCATCATATGAAACCTGCAAAGGCTGAGAAGTTGCCTCATTAGGACCATCACTAGACTGTCCACCTCTAAAAAGAGGCATCAAAGTATCATACATGTCTTTGGAGCTAACAGATGTCTCATTAGTACATGAAAGCAATGGCTGAAATAGCATCTTCCACAAAGAAAACATCATAGCTAACCAGAATGCATTTAGTCTGTGGATGATACAGACGATAGCCTTTACTTTCATAACTGTACCCAACAAAAATACATTTTATTGCCTTATCATCCAATTTTCTGCGATGTTGTTCAGGCACAAGTGCATATGCCAAACAACCAAAAACACGCAGATGAGCAACAGATGGCTTGCGGTCATGCGAAGCCTCATATGGAGTGATAGACTGCAGCACTTTAGTGGGACACCTGTTCAGTACATATGCTCCACACATGACAGCCTCAAGCCAGAAACTATGTGGTAAAGCTTGACTCTTGACCATGCACCTCACCATCTCCATGAGTGACCTGTTCTATCGTTCAGCAACTCCATTCTGTTGAGGTATATACGGCACTGTACACTGGTGTTTTATCCCACGTTCACCTAGAAATGCATTAAAATCAGAAGACATATATTCCCCCCCCTCGATCAGAATGGAGGGTGCCCATTTTACATGCTGACATATTTTCAGCCAAAACCAAAAATTGTTTAAAGCACATGAACACTTTGGACTTTGCTTTGAGTGGATATACCTATGCATGCCTAGAAAAATCATCAATGAAAGTCACGAAGTAAAGGTAATTTCCAAAAGAGGGTGTCTGCATAGGACCACAGACATCACTATGTACAAGCTGCAATTTCTGTGTAGCCCAAACTGAACCATCTTTTGGAAAGGAGGAACGCTGCATTTTGCCCAAAATATAGCCTTCACAAACATGTTTTTCAGGTGCCTCAAGTTTGGGCAAAGAGGACACCATTTCATATTTTTGCACGCGTAGCAAACTAGCAAAATTCAGATGACCTGAGCGTGCATGCCAAAGCTTTGCATCTGACATAGCCTGAGAATCATTTACTGCACATGCCAAATCATTTTCAGATCTTTCATAGTCTATGAGCTTATACAGCCCACGACATAAAATGCCAGAAGCGATAATAACATCGCCATTTGACAGATCGTGAACTGTACATCTATCATCAACAAATTTGACAACCAAGCCAATCTTGGCTAATACAGAAACTGATAACAGATTCTTCTTGATCCCTGGCACAAATAAAGCATCTGATAAAGTGAAAGAACTACCATCAGCAGTAGTCAAAATGATCTTACCAACTCCCATAACAGGATAAGAGGAGTTGTTGGCGCATGTAACAGTATTCCCTGTAGGGGCAGGCTCGAGTGAAGAGAAGAAACTGCGTTGCGAGGTAATATGTTTGGTCGCCCCACTGTCAAAGTACCAAACATCTGAGTCTACTGCAGACATGCATGGCTCATGAGAAGATGGGTCAAAACTGCAAACAGTAGTAAACACCCATTCTTCTTCCTGCACAAGATTTGCAGACTTTGTCTTTGGTGTAGAGGCCTCTGCAACAACCATTCCAGCCTCTTTCTTCTTTGCCTCTTTAGCAGCCAGTTTTGGACAGTTCTTTATGATATGATCATTCCCTTTACAGTACTTACAAAACAATTTCTGCTTTTCTGATTTCTTCTCATCTTTATCTTCGTTCTTCGAATATGCAAAATTAGCATATTTTTGCTTACTAATTGAAGAGCTCCATTTTCCTTTGCCCTTCTGACTAGCCAGGAAAGCTTGATCCGCAACTCGCATAATGGACTTGTTTTGCCTGGACTGATCTTCCTGCAACAAAACAGAGACTAACTCCTCAAATGATAAGGCATTTGGATTGCCTTTCATTATCAACCGAAGAGTAGAAGCAAAACTCTAATATGAATCAGGAAGACCATTCAGAACGGTCTGTACAAGTGAGCTATCTGGTATAACCTCATCAGCAGAAATCAATTGTTCCTTCAAGTCTTTGATCTTCGTTAGGAAACTGTCCATAGAATCACCTTCATTCATGTGCTCACTCTCCAACTATTTTCGGAGGTAAGCAACACGAGCCTCATTCCTAGCTTGGTACAATGTAGTAAGTGTATCCCAAGCATCTTTAGCTATTCTGCAAGAGCGAATGTGAGGAATAATGGCACGTTTGATAGACAAAGCTATCAATGCATGTGCCTGGGCATCTCTGCCATCCCAGCAAATCTGCTCTATAGTAGGTGCAGCAAAAACAGTAGCACGAACAGGAATCTGCGGAATATCATCTTCGACACCATCTTCATCAGCTCCAGCACCTGTATTTGTAGTACCTGTAGTCAGAGGTGTAACAGGACGTCTCTCAACACCCTGCACAATGTTACACAATCCTTTTGCAACCAATACATGTCGCATCATATAAGTCCATAATGGGTAGTTGGTACCATCCAACTTATCCTCAACAGCCAACATACGAAATACATCACTGCTTTCAGCCATGGCCGGTGACTAAAATACCTTGATCCAAAAAATTGGCTGTATCTCAAAAAGTTGAACGGAACTGCCCAAAGGAGTTCTGTTAAACCTGTAGCAGACTTCGAGACGCTTATACTGGCGAACAGAAATTGGTATATACCTTTGGCACAAAAAGACGAAATAGCCTACACAAGCACTACGATAGTGCGTTCGGAGGCCGAAACGAGCTCAGATCGCGATTTCGGCACCACAAAGCGAAGCCGTTTTGATCTTGGAAACATGCTGAGTATGCTCACCAAAATTCATGCGATTCTGAGACTGCAACCGGAGGAGTGTCGACGGCACCCTAGATGAAGTGATGACCTGCTCTGATACCAATTGTTGGAGTTAGACGTCTGCGGAAGCACACGAATAGCACAAGGAAGAAGAAGAAGCTTGGAGCACAACACACAATAGTGAATGTATTACTAGAGAATGTACAAAGATAAGTAGCCCATTAGGGCAATAGGCGTATATACAAGCCGGGGGAAAAAAACCTCCTAAAGAGGGAAAAAAGTGCCTCGGCGGTCCTAGAGTGTTCACACACATCACTACCTAAATATATCAACAAAAGTCACAACCGATTCAAGCGAAGAGAGCAATCAAAGAACTTTTGATGGACCTAATCGCTTGAATTGGTCGTGTCTTGTAATGCATGTACCATTTATTATCATGATATCTCCAATACCTATCCTCTATAAGTAAATTTTGTAAAGAAAAAACACACAACCAATTCAAGCGAGAAGGGTCATTGGAGGTCTTTGGATGGCCCTATTCACTTGAATTGGTCGTACCTTTTCACATGTGTTGCATAAATATTAAAAGAAAAGACATGACCAATTCAAGCAATTAGAGTAGTTGGAGAACCTCAGATGGCCCTTATCGCTTGAATTGGTCATGTCTTGTATCTCCTCCAATTTTTTCCATTTTGTAATATTCCTTCCCTTTAATTCTATGTGTAGCTTGTTAATCACTGAAGTGAAGAATTTTTGTCCTTCATTATTCATCTTTATACATTAGTTTTTACAAGTTGTTGTCTAGGAGGAAGTCTTTGAACAATAGAAACTTTCCAAGACCAATGATATAAAGCATAACAAAGCCAATATGAATATGAAGAGTGCATACATAAAACAAAAAGTGACAAAAATATTTAGCATACAATGTCTTTGTTTTCAACCAAGAGAAAATATTATCATTTTTGGTGGGGAAAAAGGAGCAAGAGTGGTTACATTCTTAAAGGTTGGAACGTGATCACGTTGGGTGGCAAGCAAGTAATGCAAGATAGTGTTTTCCCTGATCTAATGTTTACCATTGCACCATCAATTGAGAATGTGAACTATGGTGAAACCTCATCAAGGTATACTAGAAGCTCTCTAACATTTTTCAGTTTCCAATTTGTAGTGACAATTATTTTCCTAGGTTGAAAATCTAGATGCATCAGTAATTCTAACTCAAATTGTGGAGAGTTCAGGCTGCAAGACTTTCTTTCACCTTCTTAAGTCATATCCTAACACTAGAGATTGTTGAGATATTTGATAT
>CM035410.1:70763388-70780888 GCA_020310875.1 Ceratopteris richardii
TATATCTGTATGTGCATTCATGAGCGTGCATGTGCATGTATATGGGTGTATGTGCATGTGAATGTGTATGTGTGAGTATGTCAATTTATGAAAACAAAACACTTTAAATGATATACAAACAATGAAAATTGTACTTACAATAATTAACCATATATTATGCTCGGTGAACTTCTTCAATAATGTGCAATAAATAGAGATAGAGAAAGAGAAAGAGAAATCAAAAAGAGAAAGAGGGAGAAAGAGGGAGAGAGAGAGATAGAGAGAGAGAGAGAGAAAGAGAGAGCTCAAGCTCGTAAGTGTAGCACAGATATGAATGTGGTTCACTCTTTAATCAAACGAATGTAAAATGATGATTGAAGAGTAATGCATTTTTTTTTAATGGTCAAAAGCAAGCGTCGTATAAGCAACTTTCAAGACCATCATATATGTGATGTTAGGGCCATCACATATGCGACTTTCTTGAGTGTTGCATATGTGACCATGTTTTGTGTTGCATATGCGACTCTCACATACATGACACTTTAATTATCGTCGTTAGGAGCTTCAGAAAGAGCATTGATATCAGTGATGTTTAAATGATGGTACATGCTCGATGCTCAATGTGATGAAATGCACAATCATGAAGGAACGAAATTTTGTCGTGTCAACCGTCACTATGCCCCCTTATTCCTTGTACTGAGAGAATCGGTAACAGACACATGATAATCTTCATCATAAGCAAGAAGCACAACAAAAAATACAAAAGGCATAAGATATTAGAGATAATTAAAAAGGGCATTGATATCTTACATCAAAATTATAAAAAGAAAATCTCAAATTTTGGGGTGGCTAACATCTCTCCTTCTCTGTTTTTGAGAGATTTCTTTTACTTTTATAGGTGATTTCTATGCGTGAAGTCCTCATATAGGTCCAGGAGATGATGCCTGATAGGGAGAAAAAATTTGTGGCTCATTTCTCTGCATTCTTTCGAAAGCTTAAGGATGTTGGAGTGGTCCTATTGCTCATTCTCCATGTTTTGTGTAGCATGGAACACTTTCGAATGGCCAGAGCGAGGTATGCAGCCGATCACTAGAAGGAGATCAATGGTAGTTTTCTTTCTTGCTGAGGTTGTCAATGGTCCTTCACTAGCGTAAGCTTCAAAACAGTATGGATGTGTAGTCAATCAGAACACTGAAGAAAACTAGAATGCAATCACTCCACTAAGATGCACTTATCCTTGTGCAAACAATGAGGTAGAAAGAGAGGCAAAAAAAACATAAAGCTCCACCAAAGGACAATGTAATGGAGATACTAAATGAAGTCAAAATTGTTCATAAACACAATATAAAGTTGGAGAGGTACCATCAACTACTCAACATGCCTCCTAAAGAGCGGAGAACTGCCAAAAAGCTACCAAGTGCCACCAAGATGAAGAAAAAAGTGTCGCAATGTCTCCACAAAGATGGCGGTAGGGTGGGAAAATGGGTAAGTTGGTACCCAAAGTGCTCTATGAGCATGTTCTCTCTGTGAGGAGGAGGAACCACCAACAAGCCACAAACATCACTACCACCAAAAGGACCACCAAAAAAGCCTAGATGCTTTGATACCATGTAGAGAGTACACATAAGGAAACTAATAAATAAAAAAGAGTGTGAGACTCAAAAGTGAGTAGAGCATGAAATAAGAAAACTCACATATGGATTAGAGTGAGTATGCCAAGAGAATGAAGTGAGCTCTTAAGCTTCTAACCAAACTATAAAGTGGAGAGAGGCCCTCTTTATGTAGCTTTAGAGGAGGCTATCAAAATATATCAAATGTGGGATAATTCTCCTTGAAGGTAGAAGAAATGGTAAGGGATCCCAAATACAACTAATGAGATACAAAATGAAGTGACTCCCAAATACAAAAATGGAGATTCACCCATAGAAATGAAATAGGGATAAAATTGTAAATGTAAATAGGATAATTTCTTCCATAGTGAGGATGAGACCTAAGTCACATCCTTTCTTTCCATGAAAGAAAGAGGGACCTCTTCTCTTCATACACATGAGACAATTCAAAGGGAGATGATTCAACCTATCAAACATACGGGGCAAGGTTCCAAGGAGAAACACCTATGGAAAGACCTCAAGATACCCACTTTCATGAGGGATGATTGTGAATGGAATAAAGGTGTGGTCTACACTTATAGATGTGGAATGACATGCATCAACTAAAGGGAATCCCACCACAATATCATGTAATAGAAGCAAGTCTCTTGCTTGGCCCAAGATCATATAAGTGGTGGATGAGTCTCAAGGAAGTGAATTCCATCCCTACACTAGATCCAATTTGAAGCTCTTTTCTTGAAAGAGTTTCTACCTAAGCATGAAGAGGAGAGGAATTGGATTGCATGGGACATGATTACACAGAGAGGTAGACTATGCTATCAATCTCTCTCTCTCTCTCTCTCTCTCTCTCTCTCTCTCTCTCTCTCTCTCTCTCTCTCTCTCTCTCTCTCTCTACATACATACATACATACATACATATATATATATATATATATATATATATATATATATATATATATATATATATATATATATATATATATATATATATATATATATATATATATATATATGTGTGTGTGTGTGTGTGTGTGTGTGTGTGTGTGTGTGTGTTACACTTATGTGTTCATTGAGTAGCTTTGATGTGAACCTGTTCCCTATACATGGGCACTTTTTACTCTAGTGCTGGCTAGAGGTTTTTTCCCCATGTTACCACATACTTGATACTCTCATATGTGGTGGTACTTTGTACTTAGGGATATTATTCAGCTCTTACTTCAGTTCAGCTCATCATCAATAGAGAGAGCTATTCTAGCCATCGTCTTCTTCGTGTGTCTTGTTGCGTTTGTGCTCCTTGTGTGTGCTTCTCGTGTGTGTCTCGCACTTCTACACACACCCAACTGTGGTATCAGAGCAGGTTCAGCTCCTTCTCAAGTTTCGGTTTTTTGCGTCATGGCGCGCGCATTTTTAACAATGCAAATTGACTTTGGAGCATAGAATTGTGAATTTCAGCAGCCAAGAAACATTTCCACCGGGTGCGCCGGGGTTTTACCTCCATTTCAAAGCCATTCATGCAGCCAGAATCGCCATCAGAGTGACGGTTTGTGAGCTGAAATTTCAGCATTCATTTCAGCTTTCGTCGAAGTGAAAGATTTTGTCACATTTTTGTTCTTTAGTGAAATGGCAGGCAGCAATGACTTGTTTGGCATGCTTCAAGATGAAGATAAGCTTGATGGGACCAACTATCGGATGTGTTCTTACATGATGAAACATGTTCTTGTTGCTAAACAACTTTGGAACATAGTGGCAGATGTAAATCAAAGACCCGTAGGTGCTTCTACTTCACACTCTACTGTCACAGATGGAGCTTCTTCTTCGAGTACAATGGTTTCTCCTTCTCCACCTACACAGAAGCAACTTAGGTGGGATGGAAAAGATGCTCAAGCTCATGCTTTGATTGCGCTTTCAGTGAAGCATCATATAGTTCCACACATTCGGTCATGTTCTACATCAAGACATGCATGGGACACTCTTGCTTCTTTGTATGCCGTGCGTAATGAAGCACATGTTGCATACTTGAGGAAGCAACTTGAGGATGTATGTATGGCTGAAAATGAGTCAGTGGATGTGTATGTGACACGCACCAAGGACTTGAAAGAGCAACTCGCAAACATAGATGAGATCATTCGGGATGCATCACTCATTTGTACATTGTTGAAAGGATTACCAGAATCTTTTCAAAGCTTTGCTACTGCACTCCGTTTGGTTGCAAAAGGAAATCCTAATATGTATGATTTGATGAGGTTGTGTCTCTTCTTTTGCAAGAAGAGCAATCTAGAGTGAATAGGAGTGGTTTGATTGAGAGAACGCAAGCACTTGCTATCTCACAAAAGGGGAAAAGCAAGTATGGTTCAGCTTTGGGTTCATCAAAACCAAAGCCTCAAGCTTCCTCTTCCACTCATTCCTCTAATGATAGCAATTTGCAAAAAAAGAAGAGATGCAAATATTTTCGGATGGTTGGTCGTACTATTGATGAGTGTAGAAAGCTTGCTAAACGCAATGAAAAGAAGAAGGAATCTAGCATGTCTATCGCTAAAAATTCAGCAAATGTAAAGAATGATGAGCTAACATGGCTCAAGATTTTTGGGCATGTGTTGTTACATGTCATTATGATGCTTCTTTGCATTCTAAATGTATGGTTGTGAGTGAGGCTGATTCGGATTGGTTCTTTGATAGTGGTGCTTCAAAGCACATAACATCATACAAAAGATTTTTTTGCCTCTTTGAAAGATGCACCCAAAGGAGGGCATGTGGTGTGTGCAAACAATGCCTCTTATCCTATCATTGGAGTAGGAGAAATTGAGCTTACAACTGCAAATGGAGGTATGATTCTCTTGAAAAACGCATTGTATGTGCTCGGTATAAAGAAGAACTTAATTTCAGTTCCGTTGATTGCCAAAGTTGGACTTCATGTACACTTTGTTGTATGGTTCATGATTTCAACAATGGCGATGTTATCGTGATGTCCGGTACATTATGTAATGGTTTGTATCGCATGGATACATACAAGAGGGCTGCCTCGAATGCCTTGGTTGCTCATACTTCTTCCATGGTTGAGATGGAGTTTTGGCATGCTCGTTTTGGTCACTTGAACTTCAATAGTTTGCTCTACTTGCAAAAGAAGGACATGGTTATTGGCTTGCCTACACTTGAGTCCATTGAAAAGCATGCATGTGAAGGTTGCATTCTTGGAAAAATGCATCATGCTTCTTTACCAAAAGATAGTCATACACACACTACAAGAAAATTGCAGCTTGTTCATAGTGATGTATGTAGTCCCATCAAGACTCCATCTTTTGGGAAGCATGTATATTTTGTTACCTTCATTGATGATGCTACTCGTCATACATGGGTGTATCCTATGAAAGCAAAGAATGAGGTATTTTCTTACTTCAAAGCATTTTTAGCTATGGCTGAAAATTTTTCTTCACAAAAGCTTTTGACTCTATGCACGGATCGTGGTGGTGAATACATGTCACATGAGTTTAATGCTTTTCTTCATGAAAGAGGTATTTCACACCAATGTACGGTGCCATATACACATCAGCAAAATGGTGTTGCCGAGCGTAAAAATAGAACTCTTCTTGAAATGGCATGATGTATGGTTAAAGGAAAGCACCTTCCTGATAAGTTTTGGATGGAAGCGGTCATGTGTGCAAATTATGTGTTGAATCGCTACCCTACAAGAGCATTGAGAGTCATCACTCCTTATGAGGCTTGGAATGGTCATAAAACCTATGGTTAGTCATATGCGTGTGTTTGGTTGTTTGGCATATGCTCTTGTGCTATCACAACAACATCACAAACTTGATGACAACGCAAAGAAATGTATATTTGTTGGTTATAGTGCTGAAAGTAAGGGATATCGTTTGTACAATCCATTGATGAACACAATTATTGTGATTCAAGATGTGGTATTTGCTGAAAATTCAGTTTTCCCTCTACTTGAATGCAAAAAACAGCCAACAGTTAGCTCACAAGATGTGTCCGATACACTCATGCCTTTGTTCCTTAAAATGGTGCACTTGAGTATGTCCATGTAGATCAGCCAACTGAGGTTCAAAGGGCTGAAAATTTCCAGCCAAATAGGCTAAAAATGTAGAGAATCTCCAACCAAACATGGCTGAAAAATTTCAGCCAAAATTTATCAAAACTACTAAAAATTTCCAACCACATATGGCTTAACATTAGCGTCAAAATATGGTTGAAAATGAGCATGAAATTCATCCCATGCATGATGTACATATTGAAGATGTTTTACATAATGAACGCATGTCTATCAAGAGTGGACAAACTATGACAAAGTGGCTGAAACAAACTTTGCAGGACAACAAATTGAGTGCACCTTTACTTAGTAGAACAAGATCAAGCTCTCAACATGCATCAAGTAATTTTGTGGATTATTCTCTTATTGCTATAGCATGTAATGAAGAGCCACTTTCTTTTGAAGATGCATGTGAGGATCCACAATGGATGAGTGCTATGCAATCAGAAATGGATTCCATACATACGAATGGTACTTGGGAGTTATGTGAATTGCCAAAAGGAAAGAATGTCATTGGTACAAAGTGGGTTTACAAGATTAAGAGAAAATCTGATGGTAGCATTGATCGCTACAAAGCTACATTGGTTGCCAAAGGATATGCGCAACAATATGGCATTGACTATGAGGAAACTTTTGCACCTACTTCACACATGACTACCATTCATACTGTGGTTGCATTGGCTACCCATTGAGGTTGGAAAGTGCATCAATTGGACATAAAAACACCCTTCTTGAATGGTGATTTGCAAGAAGAGGTTTATGTGAAGCAACCTCCTGGATTTGCCATGAAAGGGCAAGGGCATATGATTTGTCGCTTGCATAAAGCTTTGTATGGTCTCAAGCAAGCTCCACGTGCATGGTATGACAAAATCCATAAGCACTTGATTGCTCTTGGCTTCACATGTAGTCCGATTAAAAGCACACTCTATGTATGCAAAAATGGGGTTGATCTTATAGTGCTTGTTCTTTATGTCGATGACATACTCTGGCTGATTTGCAGCATACTTTTGATGTCACTTATCTTGGTCTTTTGAGCTACTATCTTGGCATCCAGTTTGTATCCGTTGAGGGGGGGACTTGTTATGCATCAAGCAAAGTATGTTAAAAAACTACAACGTTTTGACTTTGAGGATTGCAAGCCAGCTTCCACACCAGTTGAGACAGGATTTAGGTTCTCAGTTGAGGATTCCAGTGATGCATTTGACACTTCTCTTTATCAGCAAGATGTGGGATGTCTTATACATGCATGCAACACAAGGCCGGATATACAATATGCAGTTTCCCAGTTGAGTCGATTCATGCATAGCCCTGGCACTAAGCATTAGCAAGCGGTGAAACGTGCGTTTAGATATCTCCGAGGCCCTTTGAGCTTAGGTCTCTTTTATGGCAGAGATATTCAGCCATGCTTGCATGCTTTTACAGATAGTGATTGGGCTAGTTGTTATGATACTCGCGTGTCCACTAGTGGTAATTGCTTTTTCCTTGGAGACTCATGGATATCTTGGTTGAGTAAGAAGCAACCTACAGTGGCAACATCGAGTTGTGAAGCTGAGTACAGGGCAGTTTTCATAGCTACAGTGGAGTGTATATGGCTCAGATGCCTATTGATGGATCTTTGCATGGAGATTGATGCTACTACACATATTCTCACTGATAGTCAAAGTGCTTTGGCTGTTCCACGAAACCCAGTGTTTCATGCACAAAACAAACATATTGAGGTGCATTATCACTATGTGAGAGAGCGCCTTCATGCAGGAGATAATGATTTGGTATATGTTCCTACACAAGATAATGTGGGAGACATATTAACCAAAGCTCTTCCATGGGAAAAGTTTGAAGCTTTTCGCAAAGCTTTAAGCTTATTACCCTATGGGGGATGATCTGTCACTCCCTGTATGTGTTCACATCATTTGCTCCAGGGGGGTTTGTTACACTTATGTGTTCCTTGAGTAGCTTTGATGTGAACCTGTTCCCTATACATGGGCACTTTTTACTCTAGTGCTGGCTAGAGGTTTTTTCCCCATGTTACCACATACTTGATACTCTCATATGTGGTGGTACTTTGTACTTAGGGATATTATTCAGCTCTTACTTCAGTTCAGCTTATCATCAATAGAGAGAGCTATTGCAGCCATCGTCTTCTTCGTGTGTATTGTTGTGTTTGTGCTCCTTGTGTGTGCTTCTCGTGTGTCTCTCGCACTTCTGCACACACCCAACAATATATATATATATATATATATATATATATATATATATATATATATATATATATATATATATATATATATATATATATATATATATATATATATGTGTGTGTGTGTGTGTGTGTGTGTGTGTGTGTGTGTGTGTGTGTGTGTGTGTTTGTGTATGTGTGTGTTACTCTAGAGAGATAATATTAAAGTTAAAGGGGCTTGATGATTTCCAAAATTCCAAAGGGTTTGTGAGGGGCTTGGATAAAGCCATCAAAAGAGAGGTAAGAAGGAATACTCTTAAGATGTTTGAGGAGTCAATCAAATATTCTTAGATATATGAGGACCATAATCATCCCTAGTATACTGTTATGGAAACGGATCAACCTCTCAAATCCATCAATACAAGTAAATTTAAAAAATGGGTAGTGATTGAAAAACCAAATTCTTGGTGAGGAAACAAAAGACTCTATAATTAGATTATCCACGTATCAAAAGCATGTGTTTTCATGACCAATCCATTCATATCTTTTGGCAACTTTTCAAAAGGGTATAAAAAAGTCGATGGCAAAGATTGCATTTTGACTATAATCATATTGAAAGGTGTAAATCCTAATGAAATATTATATGCAACTCGATATACTAAAAGGAACTTGTATAACTTCTTGTCATAGTCTAATTTTTTTTTTATTCAAAAGCGTTGTTAGTACCATACAAATTAATTTATTTGTGCTTTCTACCTAACCATTATTTTTTGGGCCATAAGGTTCTTACTTATGCATTTTTCAAAATTTACCTTATACATTTTTTATCACATCACTTATGGAACGTGTTCCCCTATCATTAAAACTCTCTATAGGAAGTTCAAAACGTGTAAGTATATTCTAAAACAAGAACTTTGTAATTGTCTTAGCATCACACTTAATGGTAGCTTTGGTCTCAGCCCATTAAGTGAGCTAATGAGTAGCTACAAGAATGTATTCTATTACAAGAGATAAGATTTGCAACGAGGTATCATATGCATTAAATGGATTCTACATAGAGATAAATGAACAAGAGAAGTAGGTAGTGTTTGCTGAACACTCTTCCTACAAGGGGTATGAGCTTTGTAGCTCTTGATATGACCTCCTCTCTACTTGGATAGGTCTTGGCACTCCTTGTGCTTGCTCCACAGGTCCTCCACTTCACTCCACATGCTTAAATAGCCTTCGTTGTGCCTTCTCTATGATAATATGACTATATTAACCTTCTTGTGAGTTTTCAACTAGCCTGATGTGACCCTTGGCTCTTCATCTAGCCTTGACTTGTCGTTTGGATTTTCATTTGACATGAATGGATAAGAATTCATGTTTTTCTATCCATTGGAGTCTCCTTTAGCTTTGGAAAAACCATTCCTTTTCTCTAAGGTTGATGAGCTTTTCCGATTCATAATTTCAACACTCTTATCATGTGCTTTAAGGGCATATGGTCTCTTGTTACATGATATTTCATCCTTTGACATGTATCACATAGTTTTACATAAGTCATTGCATCCATATGGAGATTGACTACCATCATTGAACACATAAAATATTGTTTTCCATTCCCTATGCAAAAAATGAATATTAGCGACTCTATAATTTTCCATTCCTAGGACAAAGAGAGATACTTTTTCATATACAAAATTCTAAGAAGTTATCTTGGCCTCTTTTATACAGGTGATCTACTAAATTTGCATAATCTTTGCACTCTTCTTCTAATGCTTGCTTCCTGTAAGTGTAATTTCCTTTTAATATCTCCCATGTTTCAGAAAGTATACTATTGGATTACTCCATTTAGTTTAGTTAATTGAACTAAGTTCACATGTCTCACAAGCTCAACAAAATTCAAAGACATCCTTCTTCATTTTTAGCTAATAAGATTGTGATTCTTGCAAGTTTTACATAGGTTTCATAATGGAGTTGCTTTTGGTACTCCAAGGTGTGCACCATTCATAAAACTTATTCATTATCCATATTCTACATAGGAAGATAAGACTCTGCCATTATCTTTCTATATGTTTTCCTGGGATGATATGATAATTCTTTCCTTTACTCACACGTGATTCATCTATGTTTATCCATTGATGTTTTCTCAATAAATTGGTGCTAGCACCTATTTTTATGCTAAAAAAGGGGCTATTTCTAGATTAATTTCAAGAAAGCATTCAAGAATGCTTGTAGATGATGTGAAATGAGAATCGAATTGGTCCAACCACAAAAACTACATAGGTCTTGCCTTCTAAGAGCTAGAAGATTTAGTGGACTTGTTTTAAATTCCAAATGATACAAGAAAACCTGTATGGTTATTTATCATAAGTTCTTTTAGAAAAATTTCTATTTTTGGACATTGACCCGACTTGTTGCTAAAAATTCCCTTAGCTAGAGTAAAATTTGATGTTCCCTTTTGTGATACTTTAGTTAAATAGGTATGAAATATATATTGAGCAAGAAACCAAATTATGATGCTCTAGATAAAGAGAGTTGATGCTAAGAAGTAACAAATGCATAACCGATTAGTTTGTTTCTTTCATGACAAAGGAAAATGCTTTGAACCTAAAAAGCAAATATGTCAATGTTCTTCCCCTATAATCCTTGGAGCCTACCCAATTTACATCAAAATATATTATAAACCTTAAATGAGATCTAATGGAATGGAGTATGCATTCATTTGATGTCCCCTTCAAGTACTCAAGTAATCTTGTGGGTGCATCCATGTGTGGCTTTCTAAATATGTGCTTTAATAACTTAACAATCCAATTGTAAATCTTATATCTAGTCTCGTTAAGCTAGCATAGTTCAAACCTCTAGCTAAGCTTTTATAACTTTTTAATATCTTCAATGAACTCATCCTCATGTGCACCATGATTCTGATTCACTTATGTAGGAGTACCTAAATATTTCGTGTTGTGCATCTTCAATTTAATGAGGATATATTTGACATAATTACTTTGAGTAGCATATACGCCTTCCATTGTATATATAAACTACATTCTCATGAAGTTTTCAGGGAAGGATAAGTCCTATCAGGATTATTCTTCGTAGAAATACAGTGTTATAACCTCTCTATTAATCCTTGAAAGTGTAGCTCTAGTTTGGCTAGGTTACTCCAGTTAACATATTGAGATGCTTCAAACATGGCCTGTGCTAATTCTACCATTTTCATATAGAGCTTAGTTCTCTCAATTTCTAGGTCTGCTGTGGGGTAATTCTTACTCAACTCTCCCACTTGGGTCCTTCTCTTAATCTCACTTCGTATGCTCGGAACATCATATCCAAGTTCTCTGGTATGGGTTCAGCTAGCACTAATCCTAGTTTTGGGGTGGGGTCCTCCTGATTAGACTCTTGCGAAGCCAATTCTAAGATTTTGGCGCTAGTCTATTTTAAGCTTCCCTCTAGTTCACTTTTTTCTTGCTCCATTTCCTCTTTATTCTTTCTCGTGAATCTTTCCAAGATCTAGTTTTTCTTCCATTGGACTCTCTAACTTTGTTGTTATCAGCTATTTTATCAGGATAAGGTTGTTGATTTTGCAATAGAGCTTGGGCTCTCATGATTCCTTGGATAGGTATGTATGCTAGTGTGGATCCACTTGAAGTGTGCACAATGCCTATCACATTTATGGGCATTACTTTAGAGGCATTATCAAGGTCTTTGGGCACTCTCTTATGACATGCTCTTTACCACAATCAATACAAAAACCTTGAAAGTTTTAGTATTGAGCTTGTCCTTCTATTGGAGGGTGTGGGAACTCTCTTATGTAATGATCTCCTTGGCACTTAAAACATGGTCCTTTAGGGCCCTGTGGTCTTGTCTGCATTAAGTGGGGCCGTGGATTGGGATTAGCATACATGACATTAGCATAGTCTGGCTCTTAGCTAGGTTCCATGGGTGGGCTCTCATATTGGTATGTTTTCACATGTTAGTGACTCTATGTAGTATGCAGGTGGGTAGAATCAAAACTATTGGAGTTAGGATCATTTTTTGTGATCAAGGGGGATGAAGGTACTAAATCTCTACTGAGATTCTCTTCTGCGGTAGCATATTTGACATAGATCACATTGGTTGGTGGGGGTGGTTGTTGAGCTAGGACTCGTTGCGGTCTCGGTTGTATTTGATATGGTACCTAATAGTTTTCTTGGGGCCTATAATAATGAGGCTGAGCATTGTATTGGTTTGGATATCTACCTGGTTGTTGATATGCCTATGAGAAGTTCTGTCTACCCGCTTGCTTATTGTACGAACAACCTTGTGTAGTGTGGTTCATGTACTGCCTTTCTATCATGCAGTATTGTCCACTAGGATTGGCTTGAGGTTGTGTCAAGTTTGGGCAAACATTTGCTATATGATCACCGTCGCAAGTGTAACAAGGTTTGATTGAAGTTAACCTAGGTACATGTTTGCTTGAGATTCCTAGCTTTTGGGCTACCTTCTCAAACGTTTCGAGGATAATTGAGTGGAGCTATCCAAATCCTTTTGGACTTTGGAGAGTTCTAACTCATCGCCTAAGTTATCTTCAATGTCTATACAGATTCTCACACATTTCTCTAGTGTTTTGGGTTCCTTCAAGTACACGTAGGATCGTAATTTAGAGCTCAAAAGTCCATCCAAAAAACAAGGATATTTGCTTGGCTTGAGTGGGTAGTTCTGGCATTGTGGATCTCTCAATATATTGTCTAAATCTATGTCCTACGTCATGGGGGTTCTGTTTGAAACTTTGGATTAGCGAAGAAGTATTGTTTCTGATTCCACTTTTAGAAAATTCAGTAATGAACAATTCTCACAAGTTATGAATGTCTCTAAATTGCCTTTGTTGTAAAGGTTGGAACCAAGTAAAGGCCGTGTTTTTCGACGTGAGTCCAAATGCATTGTATTGGGTGAACATGTTGTCCACTTATTCAGCTTGCAAGACTTGTTTGAACTCAACAACATGGTCATAGGGATCTCCTATCCTGTCAAAATAGTTTTTCATCGACTTCACTAACTAGGTAGGCTTTAATATTCTTGGGTGCTCTTAGGTTCTAGGTAGAGGAAATTCATCTCTACCACTTTGTAACCTTGGTTCTCTCGATCTCTCCATTCTATTAGTTTTCGCTGTTGATCGGTCTCTTCCTAGGGTGTGAGCAAAGCTCACTTCTGGCTTCTCCTTGCCTTTCTCTCTTTGGGAACCATGATCCATGGATGTCCTTGCTCCTTGGTGGCTAAAGGTCACATTAGCTCGTGGTGTGGGGAATACCAATTTGTCCCTCCATGTATAGGCATGTCTCCCATGTTCGGACACCACGAACACTCGTTCTACTGTGTTGTCTAAATACACTACTTTTCCAGGTATCTCAGGGTCCTTGAATTTGTAGATTATGATTGTTCCTATTTCACTTGGTTGCTCCATCCTATACCTCCAAAATGCTTCATTTGTATCCTTATTGAGAAATAACTTAATACTTTTGTTATGTTGAGGAATCCATTCTGGATTCAATATCCTTATCAACACTGATTTCCCTCTTGGTGTCCTAGGTTCACTCTCTAGTGGTTCTTCTTCTTGGGTCCCTACTTCCGCCTCGAGAATGACTACCCCAAATTCATTAGTGTAGTTAGGTTGATTGGTAATAATGTACATTGTTCCCTCCTTGTCTATGTATGACCTTCTCAAACCATCCTCATAGATGTGAGCACATAAGTGGTTGGTTCGGACATATTCTAACGAAGTTCTATAAGGTCCTTCAGGTACTTCTGAATATGCTACACTTGATCCCCCTTCTAGTCTCTCCATGCCATAAGCCATTTCCGACTTGCTTGTTTCTAACCTCAAGTCGTAGGGGTAACTATTAAGTTATTGAGCCCAAGATCCTATTGTGGTTCTCACACTTGCTTTGGATGACCTAATACTTTGTTGATCTTCCTTTCGTATGTGCTTTCCTAATCTGAGGTTCATGAATTTATCTCCCTCTAGCACTCAATGTGATTAGTTGTTAGTTATAATATTCTTTGTTCCCAATCCTTGGTTCATTTTTTTACTCTTTTCAATCTCTTCTCTTATCCAATTATGTACGTCAAGAATTGTCTTTTTGTTGTATGTTTAAGTTCTTGCACCGTCGAATTTTTAATCCTTTTCCTTTAGGGTTTTTCATTGCAATGTTCTAGCTTACACTTGAACTTGAATGATTAAACTTTCTGGTACTTGAATTGTTCCTATCATGACCCTAATTCAATCAATAACACTACTCACACTTAGCCTAAACTAGCAATTGATTGAGGGGGTTGAGAGTTCTTCCAACCTCAAGTTCGATGCCTCGTTGATTGCTCTTTTGCCCAAGAAGACGCGCTTCCCAAGCTGTGCCTTGCCTTGCGCTTTGCTTTTCCCCAAATGCTCTAAAAAGCCTGTAAAAAGTCAAGTTTAGATAGAACTTTTATCGATGAGCAATTGAATTGGGACCTCTTTAAACATGTACCAGGGCCTTCAATACACACACTTTGCTTGCAATAACACCCAAAATGTCCTAAAAATTGCCAAAAAATTCAAACCCTAAAATTGTGTGTCAGATGGACCATCGCGATGGTCTAACACAATTGTGATGGTGATGAACCATGGTGATGGTGATGAACCATCGTGATGGTGATGAACCATCGTGATGGTGATGAACCATCGTGATGGTGATGAACCATCGTGATGGTCTTACACAATCGTGATGGTGTGGTTGGGAATTGTCATGATGAACTTAAACCATCACGATAGCATGCATTGAGGGCGATGCGATGGCCTGATCTCATCGCAATCGTCAATGGTCAAGTGAACCATAGTGATGGTGTGGTCTAGCTGCGATGTTCTAAGGTCATTGTGATGGTCTATGCCGGTCACGATCATCTGGTTGGGGGAGGTCATGGCAATGATGTGCTTTGGACGTGATGCGATGATCCAAGCACAATGGTCTTGAAGTGTTGTGATGGTCTATACCCATCGTGATGATCTGGTCGGGGGAGATTGTTGCGATGATGTGCTTTGGATGCGATGCGATGGTCCAAGCATGATGGTCTTGAAGTGTCACAATTGTATGAACCAATCGCAATGGTGTAGGCTAGGGTAATCCTCACGATGGTGTATCTGAATTGTCGCGATGGCCTTGACATGCCGCGATGGTCACGAACCGTCGCGATGGTTTGAGCGCAGCGTGATTGTCAACTCTCATCACGATGGCATGAGCCAATCACGATGGTGACGCCTCGTCGCAATGGTGATGCACCGTCACAATGGTTCACCAAAATGCAGATTTTGCAAACACACCAATGGATTCCTAGAAGTGCTAGTATGCACTACACCATGCCTATGATGCAATCACAAAATGTCGAACTTCTCATACCAGAGTTGTATCCTCGTACCACCTTCTTAATTGTCAATCCACAGAAGAGATAGGGTGATATGAAGATCGTGAAGGAGTGATGTGAGTGAAAGTGAAGGTGAGAACCACGCGAGTGCACACACATGGTAGAGACAAGAGAGACACAATGGAAGGTGAAGAATAATCTCTATTACTCAAGAATACCTCTTACAAGCTCACTTACACTAGTTACTCTCAAACAAGCTACAAGCTACAAATACAAGCTAACCCCAAAAATGAGCTCTCTAGCTCTTTTTATAGTTTCTAGACTAGTTTTGGCCGGTTTCGAACTTAGTGTCCGGCATAGTTAAAAATTTGGTTCTAGGGGTCATTTGGAGGTCCAAATGCAATCTAAAAATTACCAAAATTGGTATGAGCCTTCTAACTAAGCTCCTCAAGCTCGAGAGCTCCTTGGCTTGCACAAAATGGAGATGCTTGATACATAATTGGGTATTCTGTAGTACATATGTTACAAGAGTGATGAAAATCATTGTTTGAGGTTTTGGACAAAGTATTTTAAAACATATTTCTTGGAAAATTAATGTGCCTGGCCCCTTGAACTTGTTGCATTCTCCTTTCACATATAGCCTCTACACCTATGCCTATGACCACTGCCTGTTGCACTGCAAACAAAATCATAAACAAGTACTAAAGACCATGCCCATGGTAACACAAGCCAACAAGCACTAAAAAAATATGTCACAACCCAATCATAATATGACTTTCCTATGTCTTCTTATTGCAAAGTATTCTTGACAATACCCATGTGATTATAATAGCTTTGGTTAAAAGCATGGCCAATACCATAGAGAATCATCCCATGCCTTCTTTCAACTTGATTGCTAAATTTCCAACACATAAGAAAAAAAGTTTGACCTGGTTATTCCATATAACACTAGAAGATTGATGGATGGCAATAGTGTTTTAACACATGCAATGAAGGGAAATTTCCCAAGCAAAAACAAGGCTTGATTTCAATAATCTTATAGTTGTATCCTTGGCTACCAAAGATAGCAAGCCAATGTGATTTCTCTTCTTATAATTTAGAATACGAAAAGACCACTATAGTCTTGATCAAATGACTATGAAGGATTTTGACTATTAGTTGAAAGTTTGAATCTTCTACTCAATCCATAGATGATTGCTCAATGTTAATGGTAAGCAACTAATATTTTGCATCCATATTTCTACAACAAACTCTTGGTGACTAATCTCTTTGGAAAAGAACATATTTATTAAATTGTAAAGATTTTCTTACAAAAAATCAAGGATTCCTTTCTTTTCTATATGTCAAACAAAAACCTAAGATATATTACACATGCATGCATAGAGATTGGAGTTAGAAAATTTTAGTATTTTGAGTGGATAGTTTATATTCACGAGTTTCAAATATGTATCTTCAATGATACTATCCAAAACAAGAGACCAAATGTACATATCAAGTGATGTGAGAAAACACAATAGCAACAAAACACATATATAGAAAGCATCTCTTAAACATAAAAAAGAAAGTTGGCTCCATGTGCTAAGTTTGATGTTTCAAACAAGACGAGATCATAATATTTCATTTCACCCTAAATAGATATGCATCCTTGAAAGATGGACCTTGCTAAGATGTTAATTGTAGTGTCCCTTAATCATGGAAAAAGAAGTTCCTCCATCTAAATGTTTGATGCTTCAAACAAGATGGTTTTTGAAATCTAAGAACCCAACAATAAAAGTTTATAGGGTCTCCTTTCACTCTAACTGGGCATGTATCCTCCAAGGATGGGCCTAGTCGAGAAACATATGACAAGAAAAAAGTATCATTTAAGCATGAAAAAGGAAGTCACTCCACCCAAAAGTTTGATGGTTTAAATAGGATGGTTGTTAAAACCTATAAAACCATAATAAGAACTTATAGGCTCTCCTATCCAAAGTACATATGCATGCTCCACCAATGGAGCTTGTTGAGATGTAGCTTGCTTATTGGGAACAAAGCGATTCTACCATCTAAGGTTAAAGCCATTGGCATATTTATCCTCAAGCTGGATGTAGAGATTAAGGCCTACAATACTTTACATTTTTGCATTATCTTTAGCTTTAGTTAATAAGATTATCACTTTCTTGGTCAAATCATTACCCTAAGATGTGAACATGAACCATTTTTTATTATACATGTAAACAAAATTTACAAAAATATTAGGAGACAATCACCTCCACACCAAAGCACTTGGATGTATACTCATAATGTTAAATTTAAGCATAGAACATGCAATGTTTTATCTCTATTAGACAAACGATTATT
>CM035410.1:70785888-70793388 GCA_020310875.1 Ceratopteris richardii
TACAAAGATTTTATATATATCTATACATAAAACATTTGTGCTAGCAGAACCTTGGTAGATTGAAACTAATGGGCATTGAAAGAACTCACAACACTGATGGTAATGATTTCTGGATTACAATCAGGATGCTGCCGTTGCAGCTGCTCTAGCTTTAGCTCGCTCCAATGCCTTCAACCGATTTGCCTCCATACGAAGCTTTTGGTCCTCACTAATGGAACAGTTTGGCAACACATTTGCATTGGGCTGACTAATCGGGGTGGACAAAGTTATACTTGGGATGGTAGACTGCAGCCCAGAGGCACCCGCATGCTATTATCATATCAAGGAATTCATTAATACTGGATTCATTATTTGCTCTGAACCTCAAAAAAAACACATCAGCTTCACAAAAACAATAAACCGTGTGAATGGCTACCTCTTCAGTGGCCTGCTTATAGAACTCATCAAATATATCCTCATTTACATCAGCTGGAACGGATTCATCATCCCAAGCATCCTTGTCTGGAGGTAGATCTTTGTCTAAGGAAGCTTCTCCTTGATCATCACCATGATCTGCATGGTTAACAGAAAGAAAAACAGCACCAAAGAATTTTATACTTTCTAGACCTTGGAAGTTAAATACTGGAACTTGAAACTGAAAAAGCATCAAAAACCCTCTTAATTACACATCAGAAATTTAGGAAATCCTCTCTTTGAGTAAAGATGAAAAATTTATCTTGAAACAAGCAACGCCAACAAGTGGACTACAGCATGGTTTTCCTAAATTATTGGCCTGTGATTTAGATCACTTTTTCATCATTACAACTTCAAGACTTCTGCTTCAAGGATTATGAGAATTCACTGCTGGGAGCTCTCAAAGAAAACCATTTTGATATATCTCCTACTTAGACAAGCTGGTCTGAGATATTAAAAGAGCACCAACCTGAAGCTGCCTTTTGTGGGGTGAACTTCAGCTCCTCACCACTAGCTAATTTGGCCTTCAAGTCATTGATACACACCTACAGCAACAACAAGTACCTAATTAATTACTTCACTGATTTTTTTTCGTTCATAAACATCTCAGATTATCATGTAAGCAATCAAGATAAGCATGCATGGCTACTTCTTCAAAAAAAAGAGGTTCAATTACCATCTTAAGATGATCATGTGTGCATAGGCACATAGACATACTACGAACAACTATAAAGAAAATACATCTCTAGTATGTCCATTAGTTACCCGGACTCTTCTTGAGGCACCAAGTTTCTCCACCTTTTCCACAAATTGATTGAAAGAAAAATATGGTAGGATGAGGGAATGCCAGTGAACGTAGGCTTCCAGGAAACTCTGCAGATCTTCTACCTGCCAAATGACATTACACATTCAATCACATATTTTTATATCCATATTTGCATTGGAATATCAATGCAAAAGCAATAAATATTTCTGCACCATAAACTTCACATACAGTAGTGTCAAGCAGATTATCACAAGTCATATTCTTAACAAAATTCCAGACTGATTACAGGCATAGCTTATCACTTGATTATAAACATCTGAACCTGTATAAGGCTCTTCAAGACTGATATCTAAACCTAGTTATTTTCCTTGTTTACAATAACGTTTATGCCTGAATAAAATTATCACATATTAGGTCCATAGCAAAGTTACCAAATGACTTCCTCAAACTTTAAAAGTTCCAGTGCTTCCATGTGAGGGTTAGTATACGTACCAGAATGAATCTAGGCAAACCCCAAATTCTGTTGGGTGTGTGTAGAAGTGAGAGAGACACACAAGAAGCACACACAAGGAGCACAAACGCAGCAAGACACACGGAGAAGACGATGGCTGGAATACCTCACTCTATTGACGATAAACTGAACTAAAGTAAGAGCTTAATGATATCCCTAAGTACAAAGTACCACCACACATAGTACAAAGTAGAGATTTAAATCGTAGATTTAAATCGGGATTTAAATCGTTTAAATCGTAGAGGTTTTAAAAAAAAAAAATAAAAATCGGGGTTTTTATTCATCAAGAGAGATTTTTATTTTTTTTCTTATATTTGAGGTATGCACAATCCCTAGTACATTTAGTGTCAAAAACACATAAAATACCTACTCTAGAAGTTAGAACCCCTCCCCATTACATGATACATCATTACAATTTACATTGATGAGTCATGACTCATACATCGTAGAACTTTAATGAATGGTAAATCATGAACATCATATCTACATTGCAATTTACACCATGAATGAGATAGTGATCAATGACATTTCATTACATGAATGATGAAAAGTAAAAGATGAACTAGGGGAATAATCAATGACATCAACAGGATTGGTTTGCTCTTCATTGCTATGTGACAATGAAGATGAACCAATTGGCATCTTACCCACCCCTTCGCTCAATTGAAGTTGAGCAGTTAGCTCCTCAACAATCCTTGGAAGAATAGAAGTGCATTTTCCAATGCCTCCACCTTTTAAGCCAAGGAGATGAGCTTTGATACGAGATGCAGTGCCCGTGTAAACCCCCATGCAATAGTTGCATTGCCATGTGTTCTTGCCAAGCTCTTTCACATGGTTGCGAATAACATTAGGAGTTCTTCCCATGATGATAAAACTCAAAAGGTCAAGGCTAAAGAGGACAAATTGCAAGGGGCTGAAAATCTCACTCAAAATAGATGGCTGAAAATCGAAGGCTCTCTCTCAACTACAAGACTCAAGAAGCAAGCTGAAATTTGAGTACTCAAGAGTCAAAGCTGAATATAATCTCTCTCTCTCTCTCTCTCTCTCTCTCTCTCTCTCTCTCTCTCTCTCTCTCTCTCTCTCTCTCTCTCTCTCTCTCTCTCTCTCTCTCTCTCTCTCTCTCTCTCTCTCTCTCTCTCTCTCTCTCTCTCTCTCTCTCTCTCTCTCTCTCTCTCGTGCGACGTGAATGAAGACTCGCGCGCGCAGCAAATAAACCACTCGAGCAAAAATCGAACATAAAAACCCTCGACGATTTTTTTGCCAAAACATGAATAAAAATCGCTGTTTGCGATTTAAATCGCGATCGCGATTTTAACGATTTTTATTTTAAAAAAATCGCACGATTTTTTTTACTATGCCACCACATATGAGAGTATCAAGTATGTGGTAACATGGGGAAAAAACCTCTAGCCAGCACTAGAGTAAAAAGTGCCCATGTATAGGGAAAAGGTTCACATCAAAGCTACTCGAGGAACACATAAGTGTAGCAAACCCCCCTGCAGCGAATGATGTGAACACATACAGGGAGTGACAGATCAGCCCCCACAAGGTAACAAGCATAAAGCTTTGCGAAAAGCTTCAAACTTTTCCCGTGGAAGAGCTTTGGTGAATATGTCTGCCACATTATCTTGTGTAGGCACATATACCAAATCAATATCTCCTACATGAAGGCGCTCTCTCACATAGTGATAATGCACCTCAATATGTTTGGTTTGTGCATGAAACACTAGTATTCGTGCAACAGCCAAAGCACTCTGACTATCAGTGAGAATATGCATAGCAGCATCAATCTCCATGCAAAGATCCATCAATAGGCGTCTCATCCATATACACTCCACTGTCGCTGTGAAAACTACCCTGTACTCAGCTTCACAACTTGATGTCGCCACTGTAGGTTGCTTCTTACTCAACCAAGATATGCATGAGTCTCCAAGGAAAAAGCAATTACCACTAGTGGACACACGCATATCATAACAACCAGCCCAATCACTATCTATAAAGGCATGCAAGCATGGTTGAACATCTGTGCCATAAAAGAGACCTAAGCTCAAAGTGCCTCGGAGATATCTAAACACACGTTTCGCCGCTTGCCAATGCTTAGTGCCAGGGCTATGCATGAATCGACTCAACTAAGAAACTGTATACCGTATATCCGGCTTTGTGTTGCATGCATATATAAGACATCCAACAACTTGCTGATAAAGAGAAGTGTCAAATGCATCACTAGAATCCTAGACTCAGAACCTGAATCCTATCTCAACTGGTGTGGAAACTGGCTTACAATCCTCAAAATCAAAACACTGAAGTAGTTTTTCAACATACTTCGCTTGATGCATAACAATTCCCCCCTCAACGGATACAAGATAGTAACTAAAAAGACCAAGATAAGTGACATCAAAAGTATGCTGCAAATCAACCATAAGAATGTCAAGTTTTGCATCACATGACCCAATCAAGAGTATGTCATCGACATAAAGAACAAGCACTATAAGATCAGCCCCATTTTTGCGTACATAGAGTTTGCTTTCAATCGGACTACATGTGAAGCCAAGAGCAATCAAGTGCTTGTGTATTTTGTCATACCATGCACGTGGAGCTTGCTTGAGACCATACAAGGCTTTATGCAAGCGACAAACCATATGCTCTTTCCCTTTCATAGCAAATCAAGGAGGTTGCTTCACATAGACCTCTTTTTCAAAATCACCATTTAAGAAGGCTATTTTTATATCCAACTGATGCACTTTCCAACCTCGATGGGTAGCCAATGAAACCACGGTACGAATGGTAGTCATGCGTGAAGTAGGTGCAAAAGTTTCCTCATAGTCAATGCCATATTGTTGCGCATATCCTTTGGCAACCAATCTAGCTTTGTAGCTATCAATGCTACCATCATATTTTCTCTTGATCTTGTAAACCCACTTTGTACCAATGGCATTCTTTCCTTTTGGCAATTCACATAACTCCCAAGTACCATTCTTATGTATGGAATCCATTTCTGATTGCATAGCACTCATCCATTGTGGATCGTCACATGTATCTTCAAAAGAAAGTGGCTCTTCATTACATGTTGTAGCAATAAGAGAATAATCCACAAAATTACTTGATGCATGGTGAGAGTTTGATCTTGTTCTACCAAGTAAAGGTGCACTCAATTTGCTATTTTGCAAAGATTGTTTCAGCCACTTTGGCATAGATTGTGCACTCTTGATAGACATGCGTTCATTATGTAAAACATCTTCAATATGTACATCATGCGTGGGCTGAATTTCATGCTCAGTTTCAACCATATTTTGACGCAAATGTTCAACCATATGTGGCTGGAAATTTCAAGCAGTTTGGACATTTTTTTACTGAAATTTTTCAGCCATGTTTGGCTGGAAATTCTCTACATTTTCAGCTCTATTTGGCTCGAATTTTTCAGCCCTTTGAACCTCAGTTGGCTGGTCTACATGGCCATAGTCAAGCGCACCATTTTGGAACAAAGGAACGAGTGTATTGAACACATCTTGTGAGCTAACTGTTGGAAGTTTTTTGCATTCAAGTAGAGGGAAAACTGAATTTTCAGCAAATACCACATCTCGACTCACAATAATTGTGTTCGTCAATGGATGGTACAATCGATATCCCTTACTTTCAGCACTATAATCAACAAATATACATTTCTTTGCCTTGTCATCAAGTTTGTGACGCTGTTGTGATGGCACAAGAGCATATGCCAAACAACCAAACACACGCATATGACTAACCATGAGCTTATGACCATTCAAAGCCTCATAAGGAGTGATGACTCTCAATGCTTTTGTAGGGCAGCGATTCAACACATAATTTGCACACATGACCGCTTCCATCCAAAACTTATCATGAAGATGCTTTCCTTTAACCATACATCGTGCCATTTCAAGTAAAGTTCTATTTTTACGCTCGGCAACACCATTTTGTTGAGGTGTATATGGCACCAACATTGGTGTGAAATACCTCTTTCACGAAGAAAAGCATTAAACTCATGTGACATGTATTCACCACCACGATCCGTGCATAGAGTCAAAAGCTTTTGTGAAAAAAAATTTTCAGCCATAGCTAAAAATGCTTTGAAGCAAGAAAATATCTCATTCTTTGCTTTCATAGGATACACCCATGTATGGCGAGTAGCATCATCAATGAAGGTAACAAAATATACATGCTTCCCAAAAGATGGAGTCTTGAGAGGACCACATACATCACTATGAACAAGCTGTAATTTTCTTGTAGTGTGTGTATGACCATCTTTTGCAAAAGAAGCACGATGCATTTTTCCAAGAATGCAACCTTCACATGCATGCTTTTCAATGGACTCGAAGTGTAGGCAAGCCAATAACCATGTCCTTCTTTTGCAAATAGAGCAAACTATTGAAGTTCAAGTGACCAAAGCGAGCATGCCAAAGCTCCATTTCAACCATGGAAGAAGTATGAGCAACTAAGGCATTCGAGGAAGCCCTCTTGTATGTATCCATGCGATACAAACCATTACATAATGTACCGGACATCACGATAACATCGCCATTGCTGAAATCATGAACCATACACTTATCATCAACAAAGTGTACATGAAGTCCAGCTTTGGCAATCAACGGAACTGAAATTAAGTTCTTTATACCGGGCACATACAATGCATTTTTCAAGAGAATCACACCTCCATTTGCAGCCGTAAGCTCAATTTCTCCTACTCCAATGATAGGATAAGAGGCATTGTTTGCACACACCACATGTGCTCCTTTAGGTGCATCTTTCAAAGAGGCAAAAAATCTTTTGCACGATGTTATGTGCTTTGAAGCACCACTATCAAAGAACCAATCCGAATAAGCCTCACTCACAACCATACATTTAGAATGTAAAGAAGCATTATAATGACATGTAACAACACAGGCCCAAAAATCTTGAGCCATGTTAGCTTCATCATTCTTTGCATTTGTTGAATTTTCAACAATAGACATGCCGGATTCCTTCTTCTTTTCATTGTGTTTAGAAAGCTTTCTACACTCATCAATAGTATGACCAGCCTTCCGGCAATATTTGAATCTCTTCTTCTTTTGCAAATCACCATCATTAGAGGAATGAGTGGAAGAGGAAGCTTGAGGCTTTGGTTTTGATGAACCCAAAGCTGAACTATACTTTCTTTTCCCCTTTTGTGAGCTAGCAAGTGCTTGCATTCCCTCAATCAAACCACTCCTATTCACTATGTTCCAAAGTTGTTTTGCAACAAGAACATGCTTCATCATGTAAGACCACATCGGATAGTTGATCCCATCAAGCTTATCTTCAACTTGAAGCATGCCAAACAAGTCATTGCTACCCGCCATTTCACTAAGGAACAAGAATGTGACAAAATCTTCACTTCGACGAAAGCTGAAATGAGTGCTAAAATTTCAGCTCACAAACGATCACTCTGATCGTGATTCTGACTACACGAATGGCTTCGAAATGGGGGTAAAACCCTTGCGCACCTCGTGGAAATGTTTCTTGGCTGCTGAAATTCATAGTTCTATGCTCCGAAGTCGATTTGCACTGTTAAAGTGCGCGCGCCTTGACGCGAAAAACCGAAACTTGAGAAGAAGTTGAACCTGCTCTGATACCACTATTGGGTGTGTGTAGAAGTGCGAGAGACACACAAGAAGCACACACAAGGAGCACAAACGCAGAAAGAGACACGGAGAAGAATATGGCTGGAATAGCTCACTCTATTGACGATAAACTGAACTGAAGTAAGAGTTGAATGATATCCCAAAGTACAAAG